>CM070583.1:78998335-79293335 GCA_036346355.1 Rhipidocladum racemiflorum | reverse complement strand
GATGTTGAGTCAAGTCGTGGACTTATACTCGAAATTGTTTATTGTTTATACGAACTCTTCTAAGGTTTATTTCTTATAAATAGGAAGGGTTGTATCCTGCTTATCAGAGATTTTTTTTTAGTGCTAAGAGTTATACTCTTTTGTTGGAAGTACTGTAACCAGACTAGCCAGAAGAAATAAAAATCAGGTTTTCCTCCTTTCGCTAAGCCGCACAAAACAGAGAAAGAAGATGAAGTCCTCCAGCGGCTCGGTTTTGGCGACGGAACGGGCGATCATAGCGAAGATTTTTCCCGTAGCTACAATGATTTCGAAACTGCTACAGTACTCTCGAAGCTACAGTATCTATAGTGTGCTATAGTAAATTGTGATTTACTGTTCATCCGGATTTCTGTTTTTTGTTTTCTCGTCCGGTTTTCGGTTTAGTAGATAGTAGGTTGATTCATTGTCTATTTTGATTCTTTGAGTTTCTTCTTGATTTGATTCATCCAAAACCTTCCAAGGGCATTAATTTAGTGTTCCTCAAAATTTTGTTGATTAATCTTTTGTAGATTTTATTTAATCACGAAATTAGGGTCCAGTGTCAGCGTGTCACTGGCTCACTGCCGCCGCGCGATCAGGACCCGCTACCGGAGGCATAATCACAATTTTTTGGTTCACTTCTGAGGAGAACATAAGCTGACAGTTAAGTGTCTTAGCGAGAAGTTCAAAGCATCAGGACGGCAGGATTTCGAGCAATTTGCGATTCAAAAGCCCAATAAACAACAGCCTGATCCAACGGGTAAAGGTTTCAGTTCCCTGTCTAGTACATCAGCCCATGGTCAAGAGTCAGGACTGCAACGTATGATTTCTGCAGACACAAAGCTCTTGCTTTCTAGCAACCGATGGCTCCTCGATGGTTACAATTCGCAAAAGTTCTGTAGATCCGCTAAAGAGCAAATGCTATTCCTTTTGTTCACTCCCTGTCAGAGTCCTCAGCAGCTCGACACACACGGACATTCTCATCCCAAGCAGAGCAGTGAAGAGACATGAACCGAACAGCTCAGAAGTCATGTCTCCATGTATTCATTCTGGGCATTACAGAGCTAAAGGTAAAACACAGGGGGGCTCGGGTACAGTACAACAAGGTCCATTTCAGTAATGGAAACTAGAGACGAACGAGGATAGCACTCCTTCTCCTGGGCATGGGCTGACACCGGAATGTGCCGGCTGTTTCTTCAGCAAGCCCCGGCATGGCGTGGAAACAAGCTTAGGGATGGTTCCGGTCTGCAGCTCCCTCTAGGAGAGCAAGGAAACTAGCGAAACAAACTCCGATGTCACTCTGCCCTTCGATCTTGTGTTGATGACGAAATGTTCTGGGTACTTTCTGAGCAGCGCCAGAAGGCCATACCATGGCCTCCCCTTTGTCTCAGTCGGCGACCAGTCCTCTGGTGTTAAGTACTTGCGCACCCTGCTGTGGTGCCACACATTGCCAAACTGTTCAAGAAGCTGCAAATAGCGAAACAAGTTAAGAGTCTGCATGCCAAATTGCCAACAACGAGCTTTGCACGTGTGTGTGCACATGCCAGTGCGTGCATATATGTGCATATATGATAGGATTGCCACTGTAACTGTGTAACAGCAGTACATTCATGTTTTATTGCTGAATTATTAGATGATTGGCTGAGTGAAGAAAAGGAGATATTCAAAAAAAGGGATACTGAAAGAAGTTCCGAATTTATACAAAGAAACAATAAATAATCAATGACAAGCTGAAGAAAATAATATATCTGTAGCAGAAGGGGTCAAACTAAAACTAACTTCCCAAATTCTTTAGGCAGCTACTGAGGAGGTCTAAAAGAAAAGAAATCACCATCTTATGTCAACAAAAGAAGAACCAAAGCTAACTTTCCGGGTGCTGGTAACAAACCGAGCAAATGATCAACGCACTCTAAAAATGGAAGGTCTGGACATGTCTAAATAATAGAAAACCTTAGTCCTATGTTTTATTTTTAAAATTTTTGGGGCTTTTAATGCAGGTTACTAATACACTACAAAAGCTTAAGAAAAAAAAAATGGGTTAGAAACTCATTTGCAATTATTATGCATGCATCTGTACTGCTAAGCCCCATGTTGACATATACAGTTAGATTCTTTTTTTAATTGTTTATTTTGTTAGAATGACAAAGGGCAACTACAGAGTTTACTTATGAGTCTTCCCATTACTTGAAGAAGCAATTCTGTGGCTATCAGCAGAAAATCTTCAGTCACAAGATTCAGTGCAAAATCATGTTCCAAGCGATGAGTAAATTGTATTTTACAAATGTACTGGTTTTTTTTGTTCTCGTATTTTGGGGTTAAAAACTAAAGCTAGATAATCTCTCTGATAGCCAGCATATTGTGCATTTGTGATTCTCAATAATGCTCATGCTAGCAGCCAAAGTAATACATTTGCTAACAGTTTTATAGCACACAGGCCCAAAATAGCATGCCTATATGCGATAGTTTTGACATGTTATCGTATATACACCTGCGAATAAGCTATTTATTAAGGTATGACAATGACTGCTAATGGAACAAGTAGCCACATAACCCAGACTACAGTCCAGATCATATGCGCTAACATGGAATGGTGTTGCTCATAATCTGGATTATCTTGTTCAGATTGACAGGGGAGGGATACTAGCACCTGAATTCTATCCCAATTGATATTCTTAAAATAAAATGTCTGTTCATGTTGTCGCTCAATTCAATCAAAATTTCCTTTTTTAATGTTGTAAATTGTAACACATGGTACATCCCTTCAATGTAGACTTTTGCCTTTTCCAAGCCACAGATGATGATTCAATTGTTTCACAGAAGACAATTTGAACTAATCAGGGGTAATAAATTATACTTTTACTTCAGCATAGAAATTAGATAGAAATATGTTTTTCCATAACAAACCTCTGTGTGGAGTTTTGTCATAGGCATCCATTCTCCAGGACCACAGAGGTCAGATAACACTGTCGCAACAGATGACACGACATCCTTCTCTTCTGTTTGCAAGATGTGTTGGTTGTCCATCTCCCTGTCACCCCTTGATCTTATTTCTGATCTATTGTCTGCACAAACAAAAGAAGCCAGTAGAGGTAAGATCAAACAAATATTTCACCATATGTGGTAAAAATAACGATTTTGGTCTTTCAATGGACATAGCACCAAACAAACAGAATACGGTAACAGTTTTCAAAATAGAATATGATAGCAGGGGTTTGCCAAACTTTACATCATACCATTTACTAATTTTAGTTCTTGATGTCTACTGCTGTGCTATAGTGATAGGAGTAGCCCAGGTCATGCATTTAATTTATCGCTGGATAATCAGATTGAAAGAAACTTGGATGCAATTTTATTTGCACATCGAGACACACACATCAAGATGTATCAATTCAGATATAAAAGATAATGTTCTTACAGAATTGCTTTTTCGCACATGATTTGCAATAGCATCTACATAATGATATATTCTTGTGAGGCATATGATCAGGGTTCTTTAACAGAACTACGAGAGTTAAAAATTTCCTATAACAAAATATTTATGATATAAACTTCTAATGTATATATTCTATATCTTTTTGCTATCAAATATGGAATGTTGACATAACCTTATCTTACTTTGGTGGCCATAAGTTGCAACATGCAAATTACTATACGAAACGTACAGCTAGATTGAGTGATTAACCAAGAAAAATCATCATCCACTCTACTTATCTTTCACAAGAAAAAGATAGAGGATGAGGAAGAGAAAGCATATCCAATAGAAGTGCGGAGCAAGGATTATGTACCACCTTCACCCAGTGTTCCTATTGCTTCAACTTTGATTCGGTGCCCACCATAGATGTCTGACTCTCCAGAAGACTTTTTGGTTCTCTTTATCAACTTCCCCCTCATTCCACCTTCACTGACACCATTTCCAATGTCATCACCCTCCCGGCCATAATCACCTTCAAAGGAGCGGTCATGAAAATCGGACAAACGAGGGCGGCCTGGCCGCACATAGGATGGTGGTGGGAGCTGTGACGGGATAATAGGAGCATGTCGGGCAGCGGCAGCTGAGGCAAAGATAGAGCGAATGGGCAGTAGAAAGTAAAACTTCTTGTCTCCAATCTGAAGGAGGTCCTGAGAGTCAAGTTTAACAGGTTGGTTCCCAGGGAGGTGCAGAACACCCTCAACAAGGCAGCCATTCTTGCCAATGACATCGAGCGCAAATCGGCGGCGCTGAAAGTCGTAGAATATCCGGGCGTGGTGGCGGGAGATGTTCATGCCTCCACCAAGGCTCGACAGATCCACATCCACTGATGATTTCTTGCTGTTGCGCCCCAGCATGATTGAGTAAGTTTGCATGTAGTATTCGAAATCCTCACCCTGAAGCTTTGCAAACCCTGCCTCTACTTCACCGTCACCACCTGAAGATCCGGCAGGCATTCCACTAGTACCCAGGGTAGCCATCTCCAATATATAGTAGGAAGAACAAAGAAATGCCTCTCCCCTTTCAGCTTCTTCTTCTACAAAGAATAAATCAGAGCGCTTGTTAAACACAACATGGTTACATCACTACAGGGGGACTTAAAGAGGGCAAACTTTTGGGGAAACAAGATAATTGGGTGGATCCGAGTATATAAGGGAAAAAGAGAAAGATTTGGATTTGGATTTGGTTGCCCACAGCAAAGAACGAAACACTCGACAATCCAAGCAAGTTACGCTAGGGCTTCCGTGCCAACAGAAGAAATTAGCCTGGATGGATCTCCCACTCCACCGCCAGCTCCTGCTGCTTACTGGATACAATTGCTTAAGTAATTGGGACTGACTAGAGGAGAATTGGGTAGGATTGGGAAGAGATTGGAGGAATTTGGGGATATTTGACCTGGGGAGGAAGAACCGACGAGGTCAGAAGAGGAAAACAATGGAGACCGTGAGTTCTATTTCGGAGAACTCACCGGTCGTGAAGATGGACCAGCCAAAGGGTCTACGCCGGCGATCCGCGCCGACCGCCGAAGGAGAAGCTACTGAACTGTTCTTCTTTTCTTTTCTTTTGAGAAAGCTTTCTCATTGCTCCTTGCCTTCTTTTAATTCTTTTTTCCTTTTCTTTCCTTTTTTACCATCTCATGTTACTTTTCTTGCTTTCAATTGCAATTTTTCTCTCGTTATGCTACGCACTTCAATACTTGTCTTTTTAAAATTTATGTAAATTCTATAGTAGCATGAATAAAAAATAGATAGTCATTACTTACTATTTCAATTGTTTTAAAATTTGTAAAATTTGTATTAAGAGAAAAAACATATAACCACTGCTCATTTATTTACTACCTGTTTTTAATCAAAAGCCCAGTAGATCTCCGATTAGTTTGTTTTCTTATGTTCAACATCGTCACGGCGGTGATCGCCGGCGAAGTTTGTTTGTCACTGTCGACCTGAGAAGGGGATCAGATCCGGCGAGTTGCGAGGGTTAGCGTGGGCTTTTGAAGCATCTTTCTAGGAAAATGTCTCGTGATTCTTCTTAGGCCATGCTTGGATGGACTAAAACTAATTATTAGCTGACTAATAGCTAGAGCTAATTGTTAGTCAGCTAATAATTAGTTCATCTAAAATTAGCCTAGGGCTGTTTGGATACATGGCTAATGGTTGGGCTAATTTCTTAGAAAAGTCATGTTTGCCCCTCATAACGGATCGGGAGTGGGCCTTGCGGGTGAGGAAGTGAGGATAAGGCCAGCGCGAGGGTATTTCAGACTTTTTTTCAGTATGTTACCTACTATTAGCCCAAATTAGCTCTCCTCTACCAACTAATGGACTAATTGTTAGCTGAGGGGTTGGCTAAAAATTAGCCCACCTATTAGTCTTCCTGTTTGGATAGACTAGGACTAATTTTTAGCCACCTAACAATTAGTCCTGGGATCCAAACATGGCCTTAGTCTTTTCTTTTGTGTCATTTCACCAAAAAAATTTGTGTTGACATCGATCAATAAATATGATCGATTTGATCGAAGACTTAAAAAGGAATAGGGAAATTTAGAACTCAGGTGCGGTCAACAGAATTTTGAGCAAACATTGTACTGATTAAAAGTTTGGGTCCGTTTGGAACTTAAAAGTCTGATAATTCGAAAATCGTATGCCAGGATCTTGTGGCTGATCATGTTGTTCGTCCTACACAAACGGCTTTTATGCCAGGAAGAAGTATATTGGATGGAGTGATTATTTTACATGAAACCATACACGAATTACATAGAAAAAAAATGGATGGGGTGATTTTTAAGATCGATTTCGAAAAAGCTTATGACAACATTAAATGGTCTTTCTCCAACAAGCTTTAAGGATGAAAGGCTTTTCACCAACGTGGTGTAAGTGGATTGAGAATATCGTTTCTAGGGGTAGTGTGGCCATTAAAGTCAATGATGATATTGGTCCTTTTTTTCAGACCAAAAAGGGCCTTCGCCAGGGTGATCTTTTATCCCCCATTTTATTTAATATAGTCGTTGACATGTTAGCAAATATTTTAGACAGAGCTAAAAATAGTGGCCAAATAAGGGGTTTAATACCTCACTTGGTGTATGATGGGTTATCTATCCTTCAATATGCAGATGACACTATCCTATTTATAGAAAACGATCTTGAGCAGGCTTTAAACTTGAAATTATTGTTATGTGCTTTTGAACAAATTTCTGGTCTCAAAATTAATTTCAATAAGAGTGAAATTTACTGTTTTGGTGCTGCTAAGGAATTAGAGGATCAATATACTCAGCTTTTTGGGTGTGGAGCAGGTAAATTGCCTTTTAGATACCTTGGTATTCCAATTCATCATAGAAAGTTGCGAATCAGTAGGGGTGAAAATGGTACGGGTTAATCCCGACCGATCCGGTACCGAATCCGTTAAAAACCGTATCCGGGAAAAAAAATCCGTATCCGGCCGGATTCGGATACTGATCGGATACTTGCTACCGGATACTGATCGGATACGATGACGAGATATCCGGCCAATAGCTGCGGTATATGGTAACCGGATATTATCCGACCGATATCCGAATCAACAAAACAAGGGTACTCAGTACTCAAGTCAAGACTCAAGAGTCAAGGGCTTCCCATTCGATTCCTGCAAGCCTCAGGCCTTTGCCTCCCCATTCGATTCCCCAACACGAAAACTAACCCTAGTGCTTGAGCCTCACGCCGCCGCATGAATTCGTGTGTTGGCACTGTTGGGACGAAAGCGGGACTTAGTTGTTCAAGTTATGTATGAATTTGATACCTTGTTATACTTGTGTTGTGTGAGTTGTCAGATTTATGTAATATATATGAATTTATTGCTTGTCAAATGTTTCAACAAGTATGTATCCGTTTGTATTATCCGTTTCCGAACCGAATCCGGTATGTATCCGCTCCAACATTACCATATCCGAAACTCCGAAATATCCATATTCGTATCCGTATTCGGTCTTACCGTATCCGATTCCGAATCCGGGAAAAAAATATGGGTTAGGATACGGGAACAGCAATATCCGACCGTATCCGATCCGTTTTCACCCCTACGAATCAGTGAATGGAAGGGAGTAGAAGAAAGATTTGAGAAACGACTGAGTAGTTGGAAGGGTAAGCATTTATCTGCAGGAGGTCGTTTAGTACTTTTAAACTCTGTCCTTAGCAGCTTACCAATGTTTATGTTATCTCTTTTTGAGATACCTCGTGGGATACTGAAACGGTTGGATTATTATAGATCTAGATTCTTTTGGCAAAGTGATAATCATAAAAAGAAGTACAGACTAGCTAAGTGGAATATACTTTGTAGACCAAACGATCAAGAAGGATTGGGTATTCAAAACCTAGATATCAAAAATATTTGCTTGCTTAGTAAATGGCTTTTTAAGATTTTAAATGAAGAGGGTGTTTGGCAATGTCTCATCACAAGAAAGTATATGCAAAACAAGACTCTTTCTAATGTAGAAAGAAAACCAAGGGATTCTCAGTTTTGGTCAGGATTAATGCGGGTTAAGCATCATTTCTTTATATTCGGTTCTTTCTAAGTTTGTAATGGCACTCAAATTTGCTTTTGGCAAGATATTTGGAATGGAAACACACCCTTTAACATAAAATTTTCAGGTCTATTCCAAATTGTTAGGAAAAAGAATGCCACAAAGGGCGTAAGTCATGAATTCTGACACTTTAAATTTGTCTTTTCGCCGAGCTATTACGGGACATAACTTGAGGGCTTTACATAACCTCATTACAATGGTTAGTGGGGTACATTTAACTTTAGAAAGAGATATCTTTCGATGGAATCTACATCAGAATGGACAATTTTCTGTTCATTCGATGTATCAGATTTTAATGAATCATAATGCTCCCTTTACAAACAAAAATTTGTGGAGGCTTAAGATACCACTTAAAATAAAAATTTCCCTTTGGTATCTTCATCGTGGGGTGATATTGACAAAAGATAATCTTGCAAAAAGAAATTGGACTGGTAGCAAAATTTGTTGTTTTTGTAACAATAATGAAACTATACAACATCTTTTTTTTTATTGCCATGTTGCTCGTTCGACTTGGCGTATCATCCAAGTGGCTATTAATTTGACACCTCCCAGGAGTATAACCAACATGTTTGGAAACTGGTTACTGGGGATAGAGAAAGATTTACAATCTCACATTTTAGTGGGCGTTGCTGCAATTTGTTGGTCAATTTGGTCACTTCGGAATGATATGGTGTTTGATAAGAAAAGGAATTTTAACCCATTGCAGGTAGTCTTTGCGTGCATTGGTTCACTGCGGTCGTGGTCATTGCTACAACCCCAGGAGGCCAAGGACGTGATATTTTCTGGATGCAAAGCGCTAGACGTGGTAGCCAGGGAGTTCTTCAATAGACATGGGTGGAGAACTAGCTACAGGATTTGTGGCGTTTGAGATCTTTTATGTCATCTTTATTTGAAGTTGCTATCTTTCATTTTTTTTCTTCTCATTTTTCATTTATGATGGCTGGTTAGCTGTAATTGTGTAATAATACTTTGGTCGTATGCATCTCAGGATGCAGAGGCTGGGAGATTCAATCTTCCATTATCTAAAAAAATAATTCGAAAATCGTATTATTTCATGTGGTACATATCCTTAGGCTGTGACGAGCCAAAGTTAGGGAAAAAAATGATTAAACCATACAAAAAAATAAATTCGAATCATTGCCATAACTCGACAAAACTTACTTAAACAAGTTTGTCTTTCTTGGTTTAGTGTTTGGTATCGTTTCCATTGCCACACTTTCTTATCCTTATATTTAGCAACACTAACTATAGACCAGTTCGTTTCAGCTTCTGAATTATGAATTCTGGATTATGGAAGAAGCTGCTTTTAAATATGGGAGAATCGGGCCGAGCCGGCTACAACTTCTAAGTTTCGGACCGAGCCGACGAGAATCAATAAGAATCAGTGTGAACCAGGTTTTAGTCAGATTCTGATTATATACAGAAATCAGCTTCTGATTCTCAGAAAAGCTGTCCAGAATCCTTCTGTTCGGCAAATAATCCGTTTTTTTATAAAGCAGAAGCTGAAACGAACGGGACCTGTGGTTTCTAATTAAAATTTGCCACACTTGCACCTTTGCACCACACTGTTAAAAAGGAAAGTGCGTGTGGAGATTAGTGAGTCTAATAAAAAGGAGGACGTACTTATCATTTATTTGCTTCAAGATTTATACAATTTATATTAAAAAAAAGATGCATAGAAACACCTCTAAAAACAAACATACTCATGTCCACGGCTTGAATGATTTTATGATTGAGGGAATTTTGGAAGCAAGGGTGTAATATATATATATATGAAATTGGTTCCATACCCATGGGAGTACGTACTCCCTCTCTTAATACACCGTTTAAATGATGTTGTTATGCATCTTTATCCTTCTAAGTATGCTCTAACACTGATTATAAGATATTTCAAAGCGAGTTCTACGAAAAATTTCATCAAAGTCCATCATTTATAGCATAATTTGTTTATATTTTTTTTTACATATGGAAAAGAGTATATAGCAAAAAAAATGAAGAGCTTTGATGATTTTTTTTTCCAGCAATGTTGCATTGTAGTATCTTAGAATTATTATTTAAGTATACTGAAAGTGATAAAGGAGTATAACACAGGAGTTTGAAAAGGGTTTCACACACACACACACACACACACACTATTCCTTAGCTGCGAGAAGAATAGGGTATTCTACTCGCCAGCCATCTATGCAACCCCGACCGAATCCAGCGCGAGCGTCTTTCCCAACACAACCAAGCCACGTCTGGTGTGAATGGATTTATATGGGCTCGGAACGAACTATTATTCTAAAAGCCCATTTAGATTGCATGATTTTAATGCCCGAGTTGTACAGTATGCGAGGAAGTTATGGGGATTACTGCTGTATTCACATAATGTTTGTAGTAACTTCCATGTTAGTTGCAATTTTTTTATAATTTGCTTCTACATTGTGTTTTGCAGCACGATATGACGATTGATTTGCGATCATTAACAAAAATCTACTGCTCGAATGGACTTTGGACAGCAGACATAAATGTCACAACCATGTAGTAAACAGAAGTTATGTACGTAGTAATTTTATAGCTTATAAATAGTAAAAAGTGATGTATCTGTTACTATCTACTCTACTTGATGTTAACCATCGAGTTTGCCAATTTTTGTTACTATGTAAATGTCACGGTTCTGATTTCACTAGTAAATTGATGTTCATAGAGTAGTGAATTGATATTCATTGGGTAGTAAAATTTAATTTATGCAACGTTTATTATCGAGACTTTTATCATATTGTTCATCTTATCATTATTTTTTTACTGGTGAAATCTGTTCGTCAATCGAAATATCGAATAAAAAGTTATGGCTAACATAAGAAAAAAACATATTCGTGTACAAACTAGGAAACACATTACTAGTTATTTGGCCACGGTTCTGATTTCCATAGCAATGCATTTCTGCAGTAAATTGTTGTTCATACAGTAGTGAATTGTTGTTCATTTGGTAGTAAAATTTAATTTTTAAGACATTTATTAGCGAGACTTATATCATATTGTTCATCTTGTCGTCATTTTTCTATTGGTGAATTATGTTCTTCAATCAGAACAGCGAATAAAAAGTTAAGGCTAAAATAAGGGAAAAAATTCATATACAAACTAGTAAACACATTACTAGTTAGATGGACATGGTTCTTATTTTAGTACTAACACGTTTCATGAATAAATTGATGTTCATAGAGTAGTGAATTGATGTTCATTGTGTAATAAAATTTGAAATACATACATGGTTGTAACATTTACTGCCTTGGATCCCAATATAAGGTTGTAGGTGTGCACATTTGCGGATGGGCCGTTATAAGGCCAACGGGCTTGAAGGCTTATTTTCTCATATAGTATAAATGCTCAAAATTCAGTCCCACATCGCCCGCATATGTTCATCAATACTTGTTTATATAGCAAAATTCGCATGGTTCGCTCGATCAGAGTGATACATGTATTGTTAGCCAGGGTAGAGCTATGCTTGTGGCCTCGCTGCACTATGTGCTGGCATTGATGGAACCGGACATCTTACCCTTTAACATCACGATCACTTTTGTGTTATTTTTTTTCCACGTGATACAGCTGCTTCACCTTAGGCACTGGCTTCGTTTATGTTTTTACTAGCGCACTACCTACATTTTACTACCTGTAACATTTATTGCCTTATACTCGTTACTTTTGTCGAATATTTTATCATCATGAATGTAATTTCTACTATAGTGTTTATATGATTTTTCCAATGCGGACAATACAATATGGTTTACTATTGTGCACTATACTATCAGATGGACATTATAGTAACATCGCGAGATGTTTTTTATGCTAATGAAGTACATGCATGATTTTAACATTTACTGCCTTTGTATCATAGTATTTATACTTGGTGTTACTATCTAGTCCACTCAATGTTAACAATCGAGTCTGTCAATTTTTGTTAGTATGTAAACACAGAGAGTACATTATGATTTACTATTATCCATGTTATATTTATACTATCCTCTCCAATCACGAGTGGTTTACTGATGATGAGAGCAACAAAATTATATAAGTCTCGCTAATAAGTGCCACGGTTCTGATTTCAGTAGTAAATTGATGTTCACAGAGTAGTGAATTGATGTTTATTTGGAAGTAAATTTCGATATATACGACGTTTATTATCGAGACTTTTATCATACTGTTCATCTTGCCGTCATTTTTCTACTAGTGAAATCCGTTCGTCAATCAGAATAGCGAATAAAAAGTTATAGCTAACATAAGGAAAAAACATATTAATGTACAAACTAGGAAACACATTACCAGTTAGTTGGCCATAGTTCTGATTTCCGTAGTAACACATTTCAGCAGTAAATTATTGTTCATATGGGAGTGAATTATTGTTCATTTGGTAGTAAAATTTGATTTTTACGATGTTTATTAGCGAGACCTATATCATATTGTTCATCTTGTCGTCATTTTTCTACTGGTGAAATCTGTTCATCAATCGGAACAGCAAATAAAAAGTTATGGCTAACTTAAGGAAAAAACAGATTCATGTACAAATTAGAAAACCATTACTAGCTAGTTGGCCACGGTTCTAATTTCCGTAGTAACGCGTTTCAGCAGTAAATTGTTGTTCATACAATAGTGAATTGTTGTTCATTTGAAAGTAAAATTTGATTTTTTTTTACGATGTTTATTAGCGAGAGTTATATCATATTGTTCATCTTGTCATCATTTTTCTACTGGTGAAATCCGTTCGTCAATCGAAATAGCGAATAAAAAGTTACGGCTAAAATAAGGAAAAAAAACATATTCGTGTATAAACTAGTAAGCGCATTACTAGTTAGATGGCCATGGCTCTGATCTTAGTACTAATGTGTTTCAGCATTAAATTGATGTTTATATAGTAATGAATTGCTATTCATTTTGTAGTAAAATTTGAAGCACATGCATAATTGTAACATTTACTGCTTTGGATCTCAGTATTTCTGCTCGGTGTTACTATCTTGTCTGTTCGATGTTAACCATCGAGTATGCCAATTTATATTACTATCATTTTTCAATGATTTTATCATTTACACGCGGATAATAAATTATGATTTACTAGTTTGTCCATGTTACATTATACTATCTTCTACATTTTTTACTATCAATATTGCTGCTAACGCTAACACCTCATTAAATATTGCAGCTTGTTTTTTGGGACTAAGTTATTTTTTGGGCCGGCCGCTAGCTAACGTGTGGAATAGCCTAATCTACGTCGAAATGGGGTACCATAGTGCCTGGGTGCCATAATTTCAAATGCATAAATTTACATCAAATTCAGGTATATTTTTAAAAAAAATTTGTTTTAAAGTATATATCCATCTATTACAATTTAAATAAAACACACACATTTGAAAAAAAAATACTCGAATTTGAAGATTTAAACTAATTTAGATCATATACTTTGTTGACTTAAATAAATCAACACATAACTAAATACTCGTTTTCGAGGATGCAAATAAATAGTGGATTTTGATGATTGTTTTTGAAAATAGTGTTTGTTATATAGCCGTTTCTATATAGAAAAGGAGGATGCAAATAAATTATGTTACAAATAGTGGATTTTGATGAATTTTTTTGAAAATCATTTTGAAGTATCTTATAATTAATATTAGAGTATACTTAAAATAATAAATAGCTATAATAACATCGTTTAAACGGTATATTAAAAATGAGAGTATGTACTTCCAACAAGGTGTGTGAGTGAGTACGTACTTCCAAAAATGAGACGGAGGGCAATTATCACATAAGACATAACATGAGTACACTGTGTCACGTTCGGTGCTAGAACAAGACTCTCGTCCCGTTCCCTTCTCTCAGTACGAAACCAAGGAGCCACCACTCGGGGTAGCACCGCCCGTACGCCGCCGCCGTCGCAGCCACTTGGCGGAGGAGGAGAAGAGGAGCAGGACCGTCGGATGGGGGTCCTGGGCGAAGGCTCGGGATGGTGCTTCTGCTCCGGCGGGACCAAGCTGGAGCGGATCAAGGCCACCATCCTCGCAGCAAAGGGCACCGCCGTCGCTGCTGTATCCTTCCCGGGCGACCGAGAAGTGGGAGGCAAAGGCGGCAGCGGCTTCCTCATCCACCGCGGCCTCCTGCTCACCACGCACGGCACCATCCCCTCGGCCGCTGCGGCGGGTGTCGCCGAGGTCCGGCTCAGCCACGGCCGCCTCCCAGCCCGCCTGGTGCCTCAGAGGTAACAAACCTGCAGCCATTTCTTGGATTTCCTGCCTCGCTTCCGCTTGGGGTTGCCTGGATGTGCAATGCGGTGCCAAATGATTTGCATTTTTGCTGTGCTTTCGCCCGGTAATCTCTTGATGTTGCAATGCGCAATGGAAAGATTCGGTTTTTATAGCGAATACAACGGCTTTAGCAATTTCTTTTTCGCTGCAATCGTACTCGGATTGTTCGATGTTGCACCATGGTGTAAGAAGATCTAATTTTCGTCTATAAATGTAAGGCTGATAGTTCTCTCTTGTAATTCCTAGTTGCAATGTTTTAGATATTCAAGTTTCTGGGCGAATTTAGGGTCAATGCCATGTTGGTTTCTGCATTTGAGCGCAAAGACGTTCTGCTTGCGCGAAAGCTAACTTGGGGCCATTGTGGTGGGGTTGACTTCCATATGGTTCAGGGGATCATTTGGGCTTGTAGTCATGGACCTGGACAAGCTCAATGTTATTAATGCATTCAGTTATTGTAGCAACCGTACGTGCAAGCAGGGATGAAATTTTGATATCATTTGGTTGTTTGGGATCAACTGCAACTAGATACAGATGGATTATAATGTCTTGTTAATACGATGAGTAGTAGTGTTTCTATGCTTTTCCTCCCAATACAAGTTGTAGAGATCTTAAAACAAGCAGGGGTAAGTATGAACATCTATCTTTCTTATTTGTGCAACTTTAAAAAAGAAAAGCATAAAAGCACCTCTCACGATGATTTTGGTGGGGCTGACTGTACAAGTAGGCATAAATTCTCTGGAATTTTGGATGCCCGACTAGATAAGAATCAATGGGAGGTAATATCTGCTGAAACTGGTCCCTGATTCACTTGATTGATGGGCGTAGGACATGTTTTTAATGCATTCTTAACTCACCATGGTATCAGTCTGTATTTCCTCTTGGAAACTTCTTTATTGGCCAACAGCCCAGTAACATTCCAAACTTAGTTATACGATTATCCTAAGAAATGAAAGGCAATTTTAAAGAACCCATTATTGTGAGGAAAAAAAAAAGATGCGGTGCACATTCTCTTTGCTGTTACAGCTTCAATAAGCTTAGCAAGTAGTATTTACTTTGGGTTTGCATTTACTCAAATGGGACTTTAATTTCACACGCCTTTGCTATGACATTTTATCACTTCTACATTTTGTTTCTTTATTTCAGATTTTTTATTACCAGTCCCATTCTTGACCTTACAATAGTCGGGCTTGACGCCGTGGATGACGACTCGAATTCACATTGGCAGCAGCCTCATTTCCTGAAAACCTGCTTGAGTCCCAGCTTGGAGCTTGGCAGTACAGTTTTGCTCCTGGACCACACGAACAGAAGAGATTTGGCGGTAGGCGAGGGGAAGGTTGTAATAGCAACGGACAACCTTATAAAGTTCTCAACTGATGAAGCGTCATGGCGTCCTGGATCTGCTGGTTTTGACACGCACGGGAATCTAGCTTTTATGGTCTGCAACCCAATGAAGCTTGCACCTTCTACACCTACGGGGTACGCTTCTGCATCATCAGCTGCACTCTTTGCATCCAAGAAGGATGTGCCGACACAGTTTGGGATCCCCATTCCCGCAGCATATGAATGGCTAAGGCAGCACTGGAGTGGTAGCTTGGAAGATGTTAGCAAGCCAATGATGCCTCCTGCACGATTAACATCTGCCGGACAACAGAGTGAGCGTTCTTCTCTTGGTCATCTTCGTTATATTAAGACCGACATGGCAGCATGGATACCACCAAGACCGACATGGCAGCATGGATCATGCAGTTCAGCGTCTGCTAAGATTAGATATGGTGAAAACGATTCTGTTAATTCACACTGTTTTCACGAGCAACAAGATCCGACTTCACAGATGTCCAAACGCAAGAACGGGCAACCTGCTTCAATTATGGGTAATAGCTTTCCTCCAGGGCATCCAAGATCTATTTGCCTACCACTTCCTCTGAAGCAAATGATGTATGATGAGAATAAGGTCGATCCGAAATGTTCAGTCTCACATGAATCACGGCTAGCTAATGTGCGAATCAACTGCGAAACTCTTCGCAATGTTGCTTACCAGGAAAATTGCTGGAGTGAGGTGCAGTCCAGTTCCTCTCCTCTGGAGATATCAGAATTAGGAGACGAGAGGAACGGTTTTAGCAGTGGGGAGGAGACAATGTACTCCGCGGAGACTAGGGAAAGCCGAAACATTCCAAGTCCAAAGGAAAAGAGACCCGAGATGGTTGGTAGATCTCAGAGTTTTGTGAATTATAACACATGGGATTCACCTAAAAGTGTTGAATCTTCGAAAGGGGTCCCCTCGAAGTCGCATACCTTCATTCCTTTAAGAAAACCACATTTGCAGGCTGCAGCCATTTCACCAAAAAGCCAAGATTATTTCGGCCCTAGAGTCTCCTCAAACATGAAAAAGAGAAACTTGTCCCAGATTCCCATGAAACCTCGACAAAGTGCTCAAGTTACCTCAAAGTGGATCATCTGATACGACTGCTCCTTTGTCTGAATTATGGAAGGACATCATATCTCTTGGTTTAGTCAGTTCCACGCAATACTTTAGGGCATTTGACTATTTGCCACAAAGTTCATGGTAATTGAGCCCCTGTCTCAATTACCATCAATTTTATGGCAAATAATCAACCATGCCCAATATTTTCTCCTTTTCGTAACTGTGTTGTGTAAATCATTGTATTCCAGTGACCAACTATAGTGATTCTTTCCAGTGTACCTAAGCTAGCATATATATTCTTTTGTCTCACTCCGTAGTAGCCTTCTGGATTCCGAGGAGCAAAACGAATTGTTATATTAAAAAAACTTCATCTTGGTAGAGTGGCTTTTTACAGTCAATTAGTCGTTTAGGTTGCAGTGGTACTCCATATGAACTCGTAATCATAGCATCCAATCAAGAACTAATGCCGCACTAAGTAGACAAATAAATAAGAACGTGTTCCCCGCATTGCTCAGTCGGCTCAGATGCGGTTGCAACTTGCTTTAGACCCTATTTGGTAGAGCTTCGGATCCCAGCTCCATAACAGATCTGAAACTTACAGGCTAAAACAAAGCGAATTAAGTCTATTTCTATTCTAAAATATAAACAAGATGACACACCTAAATTCTTTTAATATATTCATAACTCCACAAATTTGATGAAGTTAGGTAGGAATACCCAGCTCGCCAAACACAGCTTAGCTGGAGCTCGGAGGAGGCGAGAACTTCCACTTCCTGCTATGATCTTTCTCCACCGTTCGATCCAAAATCGGACGGACTCACGCTAGGCTGGTAGCATTAGCGGAGGCTCCCAAGACTGAAATCCGAACTTTACTCCCTCGGGGCCCGTTCGTCCCTTCCCAACCCCCGATCCCTCCGCCGTCGCCGCGCCGCGAAACCAACTGGGGATCGACCGATCGAGGCCTCTCCCCCGCCGCGTCCCACGCCGCCGGCCGGCGATCCGGTAACCCCTGTCTTCCCCTCGCTCTCTCTCCCCGAAGGTATATATTCTGATTGTTAGCATGCTGACGACGTGTGGGGGTTCTTGGAGGTAGAGGACTTCGCGCGCCAGCGGGAGTGATGCGGCAGCAGCGCGGAGGAGGCGGAGGCGGAAGACGGGGGGAGCCCGGGCTGCTGACGAGGGCGGTGGACAAGGTGTTCCGCTTCGTCCGCCTCGCCGAGTTCGAGATCCTCTTCGTCCTCTTCTTCCTCGTCGCCTTCCTCCTCTTCAAAGATCTCGTAAGCACGCACCCCTCGTCAGTCATCTCTGCCCCCCCTGCGCATTTCGCCTCTAGTTTCTCGTCCAGTTTTGATGCCGCGCCTGCCGGAAAGAGATCGAGTAGGGTTGTTCATGCCCGATTGGCATGGCACGTTTGGTCAATTTGGTACTGCATGGTCTTGAAGAGCACATTAGTTCCTAATCTATATAGATGTGGATCCTTTCTTGCCTTTAGTTCGTTGAAATGGCTATAAAGAACTCAGTTGAAAATATAGAAGTTATGGTAGCATAGTGAATGCAAGAACTCTCCGGTTGCTCACAACTTGGAGTTTTTGATAGTGTTGAATGACAGGTAGAATGGTGGCATTTGGTCCATGGTAGATGCTTTTTTACTTATAGACTCTTCTATTCAACTCGAAACCATTAATGGTGGAGACATGATGTTTCTTATGCATCGCCGTGATCCTGTCAGACAGATAATTTGACCCGGAGACCTAGCTATGGCTCAGTAGTAAATAATGCCCATATGTGATTTAGTTACCTCAGCATCAACAAGTGTAGTTTGGTTCATAAATTTTGCTATGTATCTGGGTTTTTGTGGGATTTTTGTCTTACTCTAATTACTGAATAAATTTTCCTACAGATGTCACGACCACAGTACAACCAGATCTTTGTCAAGAAGCCTGATCTGGATGACCACTGGCCTTAGAATGGGTAGGAATCATAAAATGTTCTTGTTGTAGTGTGATCGGTTTTTCTTCGCCATGTCGCCTGAATTGCATTCCTGAAGTGCTTCTTTTTATTTCCTTCCTATGACTACTTAGAGTGTTTTGTTATGTGATGGTGAATATATTTAGTTGTTCTCCAATACTTCCAAAGAAAATTTGACATATTGTCGCCTTCAATTGTCTGAAAGAATCATTTGCTTAGTGCTACTTTTATGGTTATTTGTTATGGGCCTTCATCTTGTTGTGTTACAGGCATTCTGCTCGAACAATGTAAAGTAGGCATACTAAAGTTGTTTCAAATAGTAGTCCTTGTCCATGGCATGTTAACTGTTTCCTACTCATTTGAAAACTCCAAATCTAGAGAGATGCCAACCTAAAATTTGCATTTGTCCATGCACCATCTTATTTTAGTAATAATTTTGATAGTGAGCCCATCTATAAGATTTAAGTGGCGTTCTGCATGATCATATGTAAAAAGTAAGTGACCAGAATCTGAAATGTCAGGGTAATATCCAAATACACAAATGCATGCATGTATTAGATTTTGCTCCAGCTGTTCTGTTTTTCACCAGTGGATGTGTTATTTATTGGTGACTTAGTGCATTGTGCATTTGGGTGCAGTAAAATCTGGCAAGTGGTGTTTTGTTGTTCATTGTATGTCAAATTATATAGTTAATCTATACCAACTCTCAAGTGCAATTGTTGACTTGATTGACAAATTGCTCAGATACTCATGTGCATGACGTGCAAGGAACCCATCACTTTTCTAGCCCCTTTAAAAATTATTTTTTTTGCAAATCTCACCTCCTTCCAAATAAATTTGTAAAAATAACCTCTTCTCCTGCCGTATTGCTATGCCGCGGCAAGGTTCTTGCGGAACTCCCTTTCTCGGCAAGAAATGTGCCGATCAAATACATTAAGTATTCGCTCTAATTAATTAATGACTTTGCTTAATTGAATCCTACCGAGGCAGCATTGCTCGGCAGGTTGCTCCTATCAAGCTACTGCTACACGGTACCTTTGCTGTTGAGGTCATGTTATGCAGTAAGCCAGTAACTCCTACCACTGTACGGACACGTGGTAGGTGATATATATCGTCTATCGACGCTTCTGTGGTTAGAGAGGGGGGCATTTTTTGCAATTGCGTTTAGAAAGAGTCTAGATTTGTACAAAAAATTACCAGGGCCAGAAAAGCGCCGTCTTTGGGGCGCAAGGCCTCTGCACCATGTCAGGTTTCATGTTCTACAGCCTGATGAGTCGATTTCATTTATCGGGGACGATTCGATAACCTGGATGCAATTGACGGATAACGAATGCGTAAAGTTGCGGAGAGAAATCGAATCCTTTTGCCTTGGATAGCTATATATTGAAAAAAAAACGAAATTACCTAGGAAGAACTAGTTTTTTTTTGTATTGAACCTAATGCCAATGAACCATGAATGGGCTCTGTCGGTGGGTGCCAAAAGAATGCTTGTTCATACCCTCAATCAGGACATCGACTTCCTGATAGAATGGATGAAAGTAAACTTCAGAGCATACGAAAGTCCATGAATCGTTTGTGTATCTCTACTATTATAAAGCAACAGTTGGTGGCAGTGGTGAGTTTTACCCATGTCATTAATTGCCCTGCTTAATTGCCCTACTTAATTGCCCTGCTTAATTGCCCTACGCAAAAAACGAAGCATTGTTTTAATTAGCCAGCTTTCGCAAGAAACAAAGCGTTAAAGATAGATGTTTGATCTTGTGAAATAATTTTTTTATTTTTTAATCTTTATTTTTCGTTATCAATTTTGTTTTTCGTAGCAATGCACGGGCATGTAACTAGTTATTACAAAAGGAAACAAGGTACTACCAGAAATCAATCTACAGACTCACTCCACGAGGTACGAAATTTTCCATCGACGGCGCACTGGCTTTGGAGAAGAAACATCACGGCATCGCGCCTGTGGACGCGTCAACGTCGCTACGTGAGGCCTAACCTAACGCAGACGTGAAAGAACGGATGAAAAGAACGCATGGTTGGGCAAAGTTGGCGAAATCCAACTCAACGCAGCGCGTGCTCGAGAACAGTGCGACTTGGATCAAATCCATGCGTGCCCTTGATTTGACTGCATCTTTCAATTACTAGTCCCATCGTGCGAACATGGTCTAAAACGTAGGAATTCTTCCTTATTCACGTGCTCTTACGTAAAACACGGCATTGGAGTCAGAGTTTGCAGGGGGGAAATATAACAGGAGGAGGAGGTGCTTCTATTTATATCATTATTTAAAAATTATTTAGATATGGAAGTATGGATGAAGGATGAATAATAATTACGAAAGTTTTTGATTTTGGCAAGATTTGAGAATAATTACTACTATGAAAATCCTAGGTTTTTGGATTTCAGAAAAACTAAGAAACGGTATACCGTAGGAACGGTATACCTCTGAAACTCATGAAACTTACGAATTTTTATACTGAAACTCATGAAACTTAGCACTAAAAACTGATGAAATATGAAACTGATGAAACTAGACACTGAAACTCATGAAACCAGCACTGAAACTGATAAGTTTTATAAGTTTCACGGCTATACCGTTGGAACTGTATACCGTTCCCTAGTCTCTCTCTTTAGATTTTTGTCAAAAATCAGTACGACACGCCGAAAGAAGCTGTCTAGAATTCTCCAATTCGACAAATAATGTGCTTTTTTTCTAGAAGCAGAACCTGTCCAGAAGCCAGTGCACTGACTGTGGGACGCGGAGGTTGGACGCTCGAGCGCGCTTGCTTGCCTGACAAGAGGCAGACAGCCAAGCGGGCCAATGGCCGCTCCACTCGCCCTCACCGGCTCACCCTCGGTTTGACTCTCTCCGCCATCCCACGCAGCACGCGGGGTTGCCGCTCCAAGGCCCCAGCCCGCCTCGCCGACAACCCGCCCCACGCGTCGCCTCCGGCCGCGCCGCAGCGCAGGCCTCTCTCCACCCCATTCCCGATGCCTAAGCGCGTCTCTAGCCTCCTCCTCGTCGCCCTCGCCGTCCTCTCCGTCTTCGCGTCTCTCGTCGCCTCCGCCGACGGGGACCAGGTCAGCATTGCTCGCTTCCCGACCAGGCGTCGCCCCTTCCCTCTCCATGCCGTCCCGCGAGATCTCTTTTAACTTTTGCGTGGTTCTTTTCTTTTCCCCAGGATGCGAATGGCGCCGCCGGCAACGCCACCGCCCGCCTGGACCGCCGCACCAAGGTGACACCGCATGCTACACGCGTGACCCTCTCTCTCTCTCTCTCTCTCTCTCTCTCTCTCTCTCAAAGCATGGATTGTATTTCCGGAGCTGGATTGGTCTCTGATGATCACGCCCGCCCCGTCTGTTCTGCCTCTCAGATGTTCCTCCACACGGCACGGGCGCGCGGCGGCGGAAGCGCCGCGGGGATGGAGGAGGCGGGGCTGGGGCTCTTTGACGCCTTCTTCGCCAGCTTGTCCATGATTATCGTCAGTGAGGTGAGTCGGGATGCTACTCCAGTGTTTGTGAAGCTGCTTTCTTGTCTGCGTATGCATGTCAGCATGTATGTAGTATTTGTGTGCTTACTGGGTGCTGCGTGTTTATGTCTTGTTGGGTGAAGATTGGTGATGAAACCTTCATCATTGCGGCTCTCATGGCGATGCGGCACCCCAAGTCGACGGTGCTCTCGGGGGCGCTCTCGGCGCTGGTCGTTATGACAGTAGGTGAAACTGCAGCTTTTGCAGTAGCTGTTTGTTGGGGAAAATGGCAGTGCAGTTTACCTCCCTAACTAATCCTTCTGTGGCTGTGCTCTTCTAGGTATTATCAACCGGGCTTGGCAGAATTGTCCCGAATCTGATATCAAGGAAGCACACTAACAGCGCAGCAACTGGTAGGACTTATCTGATTGTTAGCTTATTGTGCATTGATAAAGCTGGTCTCAGGCTAGATGTCTGATTTGAATTGCGCATGGAGGTCCTTCACGTTGGAGAATAATAATGAGAAGAAGTGTAGCAGTATCACCCCCAACTGCTCAAAACACGCCGACAAACATATTAAAAGCAAAATCGATGAACATTGAGTCTTGAAAGTGCCTGAACTGATGCGCTAGATGTTCAGCACTGTCATTCTTCTCAGGGCTACAACATTATATGAAACCAAATGAGTTACTTCAATGTCTGATCAACTCAAAGTTCAGATGTTAGATACTTGCAGCTGCATTGCTAAAGTCCTTTGAAACTAGTGTTTGTCTAGAAATACGATGTAATAGAAGCTGTGCAAATTCTCATGATTCTGCAAATAGAGATTTATGCTTTTTCACAATTTGTGCTTGTACTCCTTGAATTCAAGTGCCTCCAAATTGGGATAGAAAAAGTGGAGTACATAACAAACCAACTTCTGGGTTCTATCCTTTTCTTTAACACAAATAGTGAGTACAGTCTTTTGCTAGGCCACACATCATCCACTGGCATTCATCTTAGGAGCAAATTTTTTAGAATTTGTTATTGGAAACAAAATAGTGGTGGAAAGAAAGCAAGGAAATTTAGTTAGCATGTTTCTAATATTGTACTATGTGTGCATTAAACAGCATACTGGTGCTATTGAACTTCCATCGACCATTGTGATGTATTGTTTTTTGTTCTTTACACAGTAGACAGTACACTTTTAATATAAAGGTTTTTAAGGTGTTGTGTGCAATCTGGGTATCATCTGAGTTCTGTCGCACATACCCAAATAGTTCAGTCTAGTAATGTTCCAGTCATTCTAATGTCTTTGGTATTTTGTGCTTCAGTCCTGTATGCATTCTTTGGTCTACGGCTTCTGTACATTGCTTGGAGGTCAGATTCCAAGGCGTCACAGAAAAAGGAAATAGAAGAAGTATGTGCATTTCTTACATTAACTCTTTACCATTGCAGCTTTGTATAATTGTATTAGCTGCATTTGATTTAAATTTGTTTAATCATCATTACCAAATAAAATGCAAATTATCTGAGTTTGTTTTTTTTGCTCTTCTTATTTCATTTACACCTATGCAGTAGCTACATTTACCAAAAACATTAGACCATTACGCAACTTATTTTCTTCAACTTCGTAACTTGCGGAAACCATCTCCATCTGTGCTTGTTACACTGTAAATGACCTAAGTTTATAATTTTTCGGTGCTTCCTGACCATAGACTATTCTCTATTAGACCAGTTACAAGGGTTCTGAGTCATGTTGTTTCTTATCAGGAAGACACCCTTTGTGGATCAGTAGTTGTTTTGGATATTCATACAATGCATAATGGTTGGCTCTGACCTGTTAATGTTTGAATCGTTTGGCATGGTACATTGATCAGCTTATATATTTCTAGTTCCTTGACATGTACAGGTAGAGGAAAAGTTGGAAGCAGGTCAAGGGAAATCAACATTTCGACGTGTCTTCTCGAGGTTTTGTACTCCTATTTTCCTGGAGGTACATTTTTCCCTCCTTTATGATGTTTGTGGTAACTAACTTTTACTGCCATCTAATTTCAGATGGATAGGGAATCCTTAGGCGTTCCATTTTAATAAAATTGTAGTACTTCAGCTAACACTAGTTTGTATACAATGCTTGATAAAATATCTCCTCTGATGTTGCAACAATGCAAGTATGATAACACTGGCTTTCTGACTAAATTCAGTCCTTTGTGTTGACCTTCCTGGCGGAGTGGGGTGACCGAAGTCAGATAGCCACAATTGCGGTATGGCTTAGTTCCCTTGAATTAAATTCTAACTTGTTCCCGTAACTTATAGCATGCTTCTCAATGCAGCTCGCTACTCACAAAAATGCGGTAGGTGTTGCTGTCGGAGCTACCCTGGGGCACACCGTCTGCACATCCTTCGCTGTGGTGGGCGGCAGCATGCTGGCGTCCAAGATATCCCAGGGCACCGTAGCAACCATTGGAGGCCTCCTCTTCCTTGGTTTCTCTCTATCGTCGTATTTCTACCCACCATTGTAACCGCACTCCGCCTGTCATCGGCCATACTTCCTACAGTCAGCTTTTTTTTTTTTGGTATGTTGATCAGCCACTCAGTCCCTAGCCTATGTCTCCTCCCCATCCTTCACCACCATCATCGTCTCTGATGCTTGGCATGCGATTTTTGGTTGTACCAGTATACACGGATATGTGAAGTAGGGATATGATCAATGCTAGTGTATACTACCTGTCAACATTTCAAGAAATGGGTATCTCGAATCCGAATTGCCTTTCCTGTCCCAACTTGACATTTTCTCTATATGAATACGAGTAAATTTGCTCAGTAGGTGCTTCTATGCATTGACACTCAATATAAGTTGTACAAATCTTAAAGTAAACGAAGTGGGTAAGTCATCACTATCTACCGTTTATGTATGCTTTAATCTTCATGCAATTTTTAAAAGGGATTTGATAAACATCATTCGGATGTTTTTATTGCTGAAATCACCTAAATCTAGGACCATCGGATCATTGTTGAATGTTGAGATTCAATCACTGCGGAGTTAGAAAATACCATTGCGAAGAGTTCAGGCTTACAAATGCCATCCCAAAGGAAGAAAACTCTGCCAAATACCGTTGCTGTTAGAATTTCCGTTATTTTGTGTAGTGGAATGGTGAAGTGAGGTGAGAGAGAGGACAGGGGAGAAGAGTGAACAGGCTTGAGGGCCAAACGTGCCATTTCAGAAACGTGGCTGTCAACGGCAAATTTGCTCGGTGCTCTCTCACCCCCTCTCTCAAGCACGGATCATGGCCTCCTCTCAACTCACCTTCTTCTCTCTCCTCGCCTTGGATCTAACAGAATCCGCCGCCGCCCGCAGCTTTGGCGGCCGGAGCTACCACCCGCGATGACGACTGCGAGGGTTGTCCGCGGCGAGCCGCGAAGTGATGGTAGGCAACGTTGCCACCGTTCTCTGCCCCGAGTGCCGCCGCTCTTAGGAGCGCCGCCGTGGCCCGTTGCAGTGGAAGAAGAATGCCACCTTCGTGCTTGCACCGCCGGCCATGCATATCTAGGCCATTCTATTTCTTGCCAAGGGGTAGCATGAGGTCAAGCTCCGTGAAAAGCGATGCTTGCGAGCATGATGTGTAGCTCTTATTCTTGACGACGTGTGAAACTAGGACGTTGATGTCGTCCCTCGGCCGCCGGCGAGGTTCACGCGCGACGTGAGACGAATCCACAGAGATAAATGAAGGCTTAGGGGGTGCTTGGATTAGGGGTATTTCATTGGAATGTTTTAGGATTTAGTTCAAATTTGAACTAAATCCCAAAACCTCCCAAGAAATTACCACTCATCCAAGCAGAGCCTTAAAGGAAAAAAAAATTAGAGAAGGAGAATTTTGGTTTCAATTCATTTTCTCGATACAGCATGCTATCTTTTAAGCCCTGTCTGACACTACCACATGGGTCCTACACTTATGGACCATATCGACAAACATTGAATTCATACTCTGTTGACCCACTGCTCCCACACATCTATTACACTACCGTCCCCTATAAAATTTGCTTGTCCCTAAGCAAAAGCATAGCCTTACATTGCATTTATAAGAACAATTCATATAATTACGGAGTCCCATTGCACATAAAGCTCAATTTCACGTATTGTTAACTTGCCATCCTCCCATAATCCCAAACTACTGAATCAAGTAGTAGGCTCATTAGATAAAATGGGGTGTTTCCTGCAAATGGCTTGCAATCCATTACCCAATATGCAAACCTATGTAATAATGATATGGCCTCCCAGTCTTGTATCTGATGCTTTAACTGCATGTATTTGGAACAATGACTGCCAATAGTTCAGCAAACTTGAGCGGCAATCCTCTATCAGTTGCCATGGACAGGACCACCTCATCCTCCACGTAATCAACACAAAAACACTGTAATTTTGAGCCATATGGTGGTTGGTATGGTGCAAAAAAACATAAATCAAGCATCGACACTCATAACCCAAACAATAGCTCTGCCAAACAGGGTCTAAGTAACCAATCCAAGATGGATCCAAGTGCATAGAGCACCCATTCTCAGCAAGTATATATGTATCACAGATACTAACACCAATACAAACCCACCATAAACAATGCACCATGAGTTGTACCTTCAGAAGTAAAAAGCCAAGAGCGGTTTCAAGTTGGTACATGGGATACGTTGCAGGACAAACACTAGTGACTGAATTAATCTTTGTCATATGCACATTTTAGCTGTCCTATCCATGAGAATTAATCCCATAATACCTGGATCCCATAGCCTTGCAGAAGTGTATGTCTTCTTGTGCTCCATGGTTGTGAAAAACAAGAAGCCAATTGAGTTATTATCAGGAATAAGGAGGGCTCCATCCATGGAACTCCAACAAACAAGCATCAACAAATGATTCAGGCTTAGTTCTCTCAGTGGACTGCCCATTATAACTACACACTAAATATTCCCCGTACAACTTGTGTTGATAATCATATTTCTAGGGCTTAAAACCATTTCATCTCCATGATGGAACATTGCCTGAAACATGATGAACACCTTCTATTCCCGATTTCCCTGGGCTAAAAGCACTTCGCCACATGATTTCGCCGCCGCCGCACACTCGTCGCCCACCTCCTCCTCCTCCTCGGCCGAACCCATTAAGACAGTTTTTGAGCCGTCTGCTTTTAAGCCAAGACATATTGTTTGGTATCCTGGCTTATTAATGGGTTAGATGGTACAGCTTATAGATGAAAAGTCTAAAATGCCCTAAATGAGATGGTGGATGAATTCTCAATTTATATATGATGGTATTTGGTGGGTAATTTTGAAGACTTTTAGTGGCAAAGTGTTATTTCATTCAAAAAAAGCCCAAAAAAGCTCCTCTTGTCTGGCTTTTGGCTTATAGTTATACAGGGGCTTTTGGCTTTTTTAAAACCCGGCTTAAAAACCAGTCGTTTGTTTCGGCTTATACTTTTTGGCTTTTAAGCCGATGAAAAAACCGAAACAAACAGGATTAAACTAAAAACCAAAAAACCTAAGCTGAAACAAACAAGACCTTAGACACGCCCTAAAAAGGCAGTCCGTCACGCCAACCAAACCTTCAAAAACGGTCGTCGTTTCCAGGCTGCCATGGCACACAGAAATTAAGGATCCACGGAACTGACCTTTCACACATGCGTGCAAATTTACGAAGCGGCCAGCCACGCAATCCAGGATATGATCAACTAAAAACAGTAGGTGATCCCGTACGTGTGCTTGGTGCGTCGTGCCTGGCCGTCCCTTCAAGCGTTAGTACAGTGGTCGATCACTTAAATTCCTGTCGTCTTTGCCTTGCATCGTTGCACCAGCACCTCAGTAGTCATATAGACGTAATTAAATTCGTTCTTAGATATGCATGACAGCATGAACCATGACAATAACGTGAGAGATGCATGCATCACAAATATAGCTTAGTTAGGCGCGGCCTGTGGCTATTTATACGTACCGTACGTACGTGGCCGGGGCCAGGCAACCAGCCATTCAGCTTGACATTCCTTCAGCGAGTCAAATGTTTTTGCATGACATATATATGGGCACTGTATATACTACGTACGCTAGCTAGCTATACACAGTGATTTGTGGAGACATATACCTATTAGTCGTACGTGCGTTCACTGGATGGATGCAGAAATTCTTCACGACATATGCGTGTTAATTCTGGAATTGATTAATTCCAAGTTACATCTTGGCTAATTTGACCTTGAAACCCACATTTTATTTGTAGGACGTACGGAGCAGTGAAGTCTGTTAATTGATTATACCTGCTGTTGACTGCTCAGTGCTTACACACGTTAGAAACGGCACGTACGTACGATTTTTGTACGTGGTGCGCTCTCAAAATTAAATACACAATTCGCCTTAACAAAAAAATATATCGTTTCTTGTTTGAATTTGCCGGCAAAATGGTCACTCCAGTCTCCAGCTAGCTAGCGCTAGCGTGTTCTTTAACATGGATACATGACGTGTGGTCTTATCTTATCATTCTCATGCGCGCATGCATGCACTGTACGTGGTGTGTGCAAGCAAGTGCCACATAGTCAAATTAAGCATCGATAAGTACAGTGCGTAATGACGAGACGTGACAAATGTAACGACCTAGCTTGCTCTAGCAAGCAAGCTGTAATGATCCATATAACCAGCAAAACACCATGCCCTCTCGTATTGCATTGCATGCATGCAGCTACGTACCAGCAGAAGCAATTAATCTTTCAAACAACCACACGTTACGTACGTATCTGAAGAGCCCTAGCTAGCTAGGGCAGAAAATGGCGACCAGGTGCTTCTCCCCCCTGTGCCGAGGCAAGCGCGGGCTCCGGTCGACGCCGGCCGGACGTTCAGCGGGAGCAAAGCAGCAAGGCGAGGGCGGCCCATCTGATGCAGGTGTCGCGGCGGCGGCCAGCCGCGTCCTCGAAGAGAGCGGGGTGGTGCGCGTCAAGATCGTGATGACCAAGGGGGAGCTCCGGCGGATGACGGCCGCCGCGGGGCTGCCGCTGGGAGGTGAGCTTCTTCCGCCTCGCCGGTCGTCGCGCCGCGTCGCGCCGGAGTCGTTGGACGAGCTGCGCGTCGCGCTCAGGAGCTGGCGTCTGAGGAAAGAAGCCGAGGCGGCGGTGGTCGCGCGCCGCGGCGCCGAGCCGTGGAGCCCAGCGCTGCAGACGATTCCAGAGGAAGCGCTGCCTGCAGATCAACTTGGAAGTTGAGACAGTTTGGGTGTTGCATATCCAGGCCAGTCCAAGTTAAGTGTTCCTTTGTGTCAAAGTAAAAAGAAAGAAAATAAACGTTTTTTTAAGACTCGACAGAGGGTTTTGGCCCTCTGAACATCTTCATTGCTGAATCAGAAGAAAATTATATGTTGAATAGTTTTTTAACGTCAAAATATATATACTCGCTACTTCGTGCAGTATACCAGTAGAGTACAGATCTGGGAATCGACAGGAAAGCCCTCATTTTTGCATTTGGAGTCAAAATATATATGCTCGTTGCTTTTGTTATAGTCTTATGGACGTAAAATTTAGGTATGCTTGATCAGTGGCGGAGCCAGAAAATTCCAAAGGAGGGGGCCAAGAATGAAGTGAACCTCTACTGATGATTGATATTCAAAGTTCACTATATAATAAGTACAATATGTAACACTTATAATTTGCAAGAATTTATGAATGAAAACGTACCACTAACTATTTCACATGAGGTGATAGTTGATATTTGCGAGTCCTCATGTTCTGAAAATGCTGTAAAATATCTTCCATATTTATCTTTGCAAATACATCTTGCTCAATATAATAAATTATGAGATCATTCAACCAATTGTAATTCCTACCTGCAAATGGCTATATCTCTTCATCTAATACACATAGGTTAAAATAGCAGAATCAAGTCAATCAACCAACCTACCTACAATGAATCAAGAGATGATGAGAAGAATCACAATGTGCATAATTCCTAATTTCTAATACAGCAAGAAGAATCTCCGCATATATGTGGTATAGAATCCAAGTATTATTATTTATTGGAAACCCTTTTAGCCGAATAAATGGAGCAGTATTGCAGTAATACCAATTGAGAGCATCAAAACAACATCTTGAATTCTCGATCGTATTCGTACGTAACTACGTACCGATGGTGGCTAGTAGCTAACCTTGATGGCTAGGGACACAGAAGACTGACACAGCCGGCGCCGCTGCACGCGGTCGCTCCACGTCTCCACTGTTTGGTTCGACCGATCCTAATAGTTGGATTTATTGATTCGTTCTTTGGGCTGGCTATCGCTAAAACGCATGAATCTCATGATCGCTAATCGCGCCGCCTGGGGCCCAGGCCCACCTAGGCCCCGGCGGCAGCTCCGCCTCTGTGCTTGATTATTGATTGTTTTGTTCGTTCGATATATTCAACCTGAGACCATGGGGGGTTATATTTTATGTTCACTACAACAAAAATGTAGTTTAACCAACTACAAAAGCACATATATATTTTACAAAAGCATCAATATTAACTCCCTCTTACATTTTTTTATTTTTTACTCCGTATCGCCGGATTCTTGTTTTTGAAAAATTAGGTATCACCGTACCGGTATATAGTACCGGTGATATATAGCTAGTAAGTATAGCCTTTTGTCAGATTCCAGGAATTTAAATAGCACAAGCAATGCCATGCTAATTAGTAATTACTCTGTTATCATGGAAACATGTAAATGGGGGATGATTCTTTTGTCAAGTTCCAGATTCAGACAATACTCCGTTTTAAATGTACCATGCGATTACTATGTTGACAGAATTAATCACTAGAGTTCCATAATTTAATTGTCTATTTGGATGTTTCATTGGCTATACTACGGATCCATACATGATAGTAGTGTGATTTTAACTACAATAATTAGGTATCAGTTCAGGTTTATAGCAAAGATATATGATGGTGCACAGATTTTCACCGGAAATTGAGTGAGCATGCAAACATTCAGGCTAGACATCAACCACTGCAGACCCTGTCGGTCTCATCTATGCATCATCCATCCATTCCAATCATTCATCACAGCATAGCTCAGATCAGTAGGCTGAGGAGGTGGCTTTACCAGTGAGGGGAGCACCGCGGTCGGAGTTACCGATGTTGGTATTTAGCCTATGGTATTTAGCCCAGGAACAGATGCCCAGCGACAACCTTTTGCTTCGGTTCAGAAAACTTCACGCCTAAGAACGCTTCGGCTGAAACTACCTCTGAATACTCTCGGCTGTTTAGAATTCTTTCGGCTGAAAACGTCTGAAACCTATACGCAAACTTCTGAGAAGAATAGAAGTAGATTGAATAACACAAAGCAATCTTGGTTTTGCGACGTGAAACTGCTCACGTCTTTTCTGATTTTTCATTGCTATATATAGACTAAATTACAAGAGTTCGGATGCTATATCTCCAAGCAAAACTGAAACTAAACTTAACTTCTACTTCTACAACGCGGAGTCGCGGATGCGTATTGTAGCGCATCCGGGAAAAATAAACTGCGGCAATAGACTTTTAATCGCAAACGACACAAACTGAAACTACTCTGACTCTGAAGATCTGAACCGAAAAACATATTGAATCCTAACAAAGAAACTAAGAAGCTGATCCGATTACAACTAGATTAACTTCAACAATCTCCTCCTTAATCTTGTTGTCCTTTATCGATGATCTGAACACCGATTCTGCTTCTCATTTCTTCAAACTTCTGTCTTCCAAGTGACTTGGTCAGGATTAAAAAAAATTTATAAAAATAAAGCTACGAAGCAGTCTGCTTCTTGTATTAGATTACTCCTGGCGTGAGTTGCATGCAGCACAGGTCTGTTTGCTACCGCATCCAGGCTGTTGGAGCACGGCCTGGCGCAGCGTGAACATGGTGGCCATCTTGGCATCCTGATCTTCGATCTTGGGTGTCCTGTTCCTACATTTGGTATCAGAGCCTGAGTTCCTGATTTCCTGAGTGCCTGAGTTCTTAATCTGCTGCCCAAAAAGATGTCGAAATCTCGAGGAAGTGGTGACACCGGTGGTCAGGCGACATCAAATCCGATGGTGAAGGAGAGTTCCGCTATGTCGCTGCATTATCCGATGCTTACGAAGAGCAATTATACAACATGAGCAATCAAGATGAAAGTGTACATGAGGGCTCAAGACCTGTGAGGAGCGATCGTGGACGACAAAGTTGATATACGCAACAATCAGATGGCATTGGTGTAACACCCCATTTTTTGCTTTTATTATATTTAAAGAGTATTTGTGAATTTTTAAAATTTTTGGGAATTTATTTGGATTTATTTGGATTTCATTTGAATTTATTCAAATTAAATAATTAGAAATTTTAAATAAAATTTTGTTGGAAATATTTTATTTGAATCCAAAATGTCTCAAAGTATTTTCCAGAATTTTTCTGATTAATTTGCTATTTTTCTTGAATTATTTGAATTACTAGAATTATTTTAAATTTTAAATCGCTGGAAAACCCTAACGGGTTCTACTGTTTATCCGACCGAGTCAGACTCGAATCTGACTCGAGTCCGACCGAGCCGGTCCGAGCCAGACACGAGCCGGACCCCAAACTCTAACCGCGCGACCGTTGGATCGAGATCCAACGACCGAGATTGCGCCACGTCACCCGAGCCCATGCCCGTGCGGACCCGTTCAGGCCCGACGCGATCGTGGCCGTTGATCGTGTACACGTGTACGGCCCTGATGCGGCCACGTCACCATGTGGGCCTCGTTTTCCGCGGATTTCACGGACGTCGAGGGCGGTATTTAATGCGCCGTCACCCGTGTTGTGACCGCTGTTTCCGTGCGTACCCGTAGCCCTAGGTCACCGAGCTCCAGCCACCGCCGGCCGTCCTCAATCGCTCGCCGAAGTTGGAAGTGCGCGCCGCTGCGGTTTTTCGCCGTTTACCGTTGTCTCCGCCGTTCCCCGCCGCGTTGGTGCCCAGATCCGGAACCGTCGCGACGAGACGCATCTGGGAGCACCACTCACCTTGCCGGATTCGCGCCCAAACGCCATCGGCTGTGTCGTCGTCCCCAGCTCCGGTGTCCCAGCTCCGCCGCGACATCAACGAAACCCGCGAGCTCTACAAGCCGTCCGATCAAGATCTGACCGCCCAGGTTCGTCCACGTCACCCCGTACGAAATCCACATTACGGTTTTTGGATTTAATATCAACCGTTGGATTTAGATCCAATGCCTCTGATTAAGCCACATAGCCCCTTTGACCGCACTGTGCTTAATTAGACCTCAGCCGTTAGATCTAGATCGTACGATTAGGATTGACCCGTGTTGTAGTATTAGATGCAATCTCAGCAGTTCGATCGAGATCGAACGGTGTAGATTGAGCCACGTGTCGAGCACCGGATCATGCCACGTCACCCCCACGACGCGGTGAAAATCCGATCGGATCTCAATCGTTCGATTCGAATCGTATGGTCCAGATCAACCGCGTTGATCACAACGCGTGGGATCCAGATCTAATATGGACCGTCGGATTTCAAACCTACGGCCCAGATCAAGCCAAGTGGCCGGTAACCGAACCGACGCGGTTCACGCGGGTCAGCTCGGTCATTGCTGACGTCACGTGTGACGTCAGCATGGGCCCGCGTGTCAGCGTCTGGCCCAACCGCTCGATGACGTCATCCGTGACGTCATGTTGACGTCACGGTGGGGCCCAGCTGTTAGCCCGTTCGATTGAGCGGTGCTGACGTCAGCAGCTGACATCATCCAAGTGGGACCCACGTGTCAGCAACACTGTGTGCGTGGACTGAGTCCACGGTGGACCTAAGCCGAACCGTGGACCGAGTCCATGGACCGGCTGACGTCATGCTGACATCATAATTCGATTTTTATTTAGAAAAATAATTCGGTGGAAATTCAATTTCCACACTGACGCAATGCTGGCGTCATAATCGGGTTTTTCAGTATAAAAATAAATGAATAAATTCAATTTATTCTTTTAATTGATTTTTCAAACTTCAAACGGCTATAACTTTTGCGTTTTAACTCCGATTTGAGCGATTCCAATTTCTAAATTTTTATAAAATTGAGCTCTATTTAATGGTGAATTTTATTTAATTTTTTGATATAAGTTTTTCTCTATTTTTATTTATTTGGTGTTTATTTATCCGTTACGAGTAGACGTTGAAGTGTCCGAAGGCTTCGAAGGTGAAGTTTTGACCCATGAGCCAGCTCAAGACCAAGAACAAGTACTTTTTGAAGGCAAGTTATGGTTTGATCATATTGTTCTCACTTTCGAAAATTATTTTGATTCAATTTATTGCATGCTAATTTAATTAGAAAATGCTTTAATTATTTTTGGAAATTTGTTAAATGCCAATTTTGTTGTATGCCACCTTGACATAAATAATTGTACACCATGAACCCCTTGTCACCCTAGTTGTGGATTATTTAGTTGGACATTATTAAATTGCCAACATGGGTAATTAGACCGCTGTAGAATAATGCTTAGCTCTGTCACGTAGTCATGACATGATTTGGATAATCAAAATATTAATGTTGACTTAATGAGATATGAAACATGATTTGAAAAGTGTTATGTGTTATTAATGATGACGTTGATGGCACGTGCTGCATGGTAATCAACCGAGGTTTGATAAAATGCTTTAGACCGGGACAAGTGACAAGTTTGATCTGTTGGACCAGGATTGATATCGGGAAAGTCGTTTTGGTTCTTTGGGTAGTCTTGCCCTAGTCAATTAAGGACTTAACCTTGCAAGCCTTTGAACTGAGTCATTCATACAAACACAAGTCTGGAGTGGGACAGACCTAGCTGATTAATTTGTTGATTCTAAACTTTAGTACTATTGTGGTGGTGTGAGGCCCGGGTTGTGGTAACCAGTCCTCACACGGGTTGGCTCACATGGCGCAAGAGGGGGGCCCTGGATGTGGTAACCAGTCCCACCAGTGTTGAAACCTCAGCGAGTAGTACTGGGTTCAGATAGGCATTGGAAAGGCTTTGTTACGGGCACTCGCCTTTGTGGTGTTTAACTGAATCTTGTGGGTAAAGTGTATAACCTCTGCGGAGTGTAAAAATCTATTCGAATAGCCGTGTCCGCGGCATTGGACATTGCTCGGGAATTACAGTCAAATGTTAGACTTTCATGAAAATAAATGCAAAGTTTGGAAACATTGGGTTTGGAATGGTGCATTCAACTTGGGATTGGGAAAATACTCTACTTGTGCAATCATTGTGAAAGTTATTACCTTTATTATTGTTTTACTGCTTGCAATCTATTACTGTATTTCTGAATGTTGCTTTACTGCAAATGAACCTGTTAGCCTATCCTTTGTGTTGAGCCATGCATGTAGATTATTAGCCTTGCATCCTGTGCATGACTTGCTGAGTACCAAGTACTTACCCCTTGCAACAATACAACACCAGTTGAAGAAGGGGCCACACCAGCTTTGGAGGAGGAACTACAGAAGGAGCCGTCTACTTAGGGGGAAGCCCAATCAGTTGCCTGTGGCATATTTGTTGGCGCCACACGTTTCTTTATTTTTTCGCTGCAGTTATTTCTTTGAATAAGTTTTCGCCCTGCGAGGCGTACTTTTGTAACTTGACCTTAAGGTCGAGCAACCAGTTTGGTATTCTAAATAAAGTACTTTACTATTTCGTTGAGTATGATTGTGATATTTACCAATGTTGAAACTGTGTGCACTAGCGTGATCTTGGACTAGTGCAAAATACACAAAGGGTCCGGATTTGCAAATTCGGGTCCCGACAATTGGCGGCCATCTACGGAGGTATCCCAGAGGAAACACTTTTCCTACTGGCCGAAAAGGAGACGTCCAAAGCTGCGCGGGAGACGTTGAAGACGATGAATCTTAGCGCTGATAGTGTGAAGGAGGCAAATGTACAAACCCTGAAAGCTGAGTTCGAGGGGCTACGCATGACAGAGACAGAGTCGGTCGACGACTTCGCCATCCGGTTGACAACGATCGTCAACAAAATCAAAGCGCTTGGTGACAAGATGGAGAAAAGCTATGTGGTAAGAAAATTCCTTCGTGCTGTCCCTGATAGGTTCCTACAAATATTCTCCACCATTGAGCAGTTCGGCGACCTCTAGGTGATGACGATCGAGGAGTTGATCGGTCACTTGAAGGTACATGAGGAACGGATTAAGGGATTCGACAGCGGCGAAGAAGAATACATACTCCTGACGCACGCCGAGTGGGAGGCCTGATCGCCGAGGCGCGACGGCGAGGGCTCGTTCGGTGGCTCGAAAGGCGATGGTCAACGAGGCTGCAAGAATCGGAGATTCGACAAGGCAAAAGTGAGATGCTATAATTGTAATGATTATGAGCATTTTGCTTCGGAGTGCCGCAAGATAAAGGAGGAGGAAAAAACGCTCCTTACCAAAGCTCAATGTGACAACAAACCAAGGTTGATTTGAAGCTATATCAAGTAAGAGAGTTGAGTTTGGGACATTGAAGAGATGCGTTCACCGTCCAAAACTCATGTCCGTTAGAGTCGAGTTCGGGGCGTTGAAAAGGTGTGTTCGCCGTCCAAACTCAAGTCCGTCGAAGATGAGCCCAAGACGTAGAAGAGATGTGCTCGCCGTCTTGAATTAAGTAAGTTGAGTACAGGGTGTCGAAGAGATGCGTTCTCCATCCAGTGTCGAATAAAAGTTAGGCAAATCGTAGTGTGACCGATTGCCTCAACAAGTTAAAAAATTAGATGTTACAAGATTAAGGAGGTGAATGTTGGAATTAATCTTGTAAACAAGAGAGGAGTTTGAATCCTACAAGGAAAGTGTCCTTTTCCTATTAGGATTGTTGAATCCTATTCCGTTTCTTAGGGCTGTAGTTTGGGTATAAATATAGGGGTAGTCATGAGTTTTGTAAGTAAGAAGCAAACCAACAAGAGAGAAAATTTCTGGGTGTCCTGTTCCAACAGTGCAAACATGCTGCACTTCTATAACCTCTGTTTCCACACATTCTCTAATGTAATGAAACCAGGTATCTATATGCTTACTTCTCTCATGGTGGACTGGGTTCTTAACTAATGCAATTGCATATTGGTTATCAATCTTTAGAAAAACCTTTTCAGCATCTGAATTAAGCATGTCAACTAGCAAACGCCCCAACCAAACTCCTTGACATGCTACTGCAAAGGCTGAGATATACTTCGCTTCACAGGAGGACAAAGCAACAATTTTTTGTTTTTGTGAGCTCCAGCTAATAGGGTTTGAACCAAGAAAGAACACCATACCTAAGGTGCCAAATTCAAAAAAACATTAAACCGATCGGTAAACCGGCCAAATTAAAAAAAAACATTTTTAAAATTCAGAAAAATTTATGTCATGTAAACCGACCGAAAATTAGTGAAAATCGAGCTATTTTCAATGCAAATCAAAGAAAAATGCTCAAAAAACGGACGCAAAAAAAAAATCGATTCACCAATAGATTTTCGAGAAAATCGATTGATTTTTGATTTTTTTAAAATAAAACGTTTAATTTCGAAACCCTTCATTTTTGGTGATTTTTACGGTAAACTATTTTCACCGAGACTTCGATTTTCAAAACTAAATCTTAAATTGGTTCAATGGCTCAATGGCTCAAATTAGAAGGGTCTTTTACTTGCTCATCCAGAATCAAGCGTTAAAACTTAAAAAAAATATAGGCCGCAACGCCTCACACACAAGTACAGAACACAGCCCAACCCGTTTGGCTCCAGCCCAAGAGGCCGAGACCAACCGAACGCCACAACCGCTTCTCGCAGTGCTGCGCCTTCCGCTCCCCCTCCCTCCTCCGGCCTCTCTCGGCCTCGTCGCAAACGCCTCAGCTCGCGCCCTGGTCGATGCTTCCGAACCCTCTCCCCGTCTCCTGGTAAGCTTCCTCGCGCATTTCTTCGCCCCCAATCCTGCTCCTCGTCGCCGATGCGCGCTTGCTTGATCGCCTGGTAGTTTTTGTTGGTCCCCGAATCCGCGGCGCCGTTCTTGGTCCTCGCCGGAATGCTCGATTCCTTGCCTTCTTGGTGGGGTTTTCCCTGGTTCTCCGCTTCTATAGCTTTCTTGGTTCCTCCCCTGGTCCGTACAGTTCTTGGCGCGGTTCTTGATGCTCGCCGAATGTTCGATTTTGTTGTCTTCTTGGTGGGGTTTTCTCCGGTTCCCCGCTTCTTTAGCTTTCTTGGTCCATCCCTACTCCGTGCCGTTCTTGGCTTGCTTGGTTCTTTGGGGTTTAATGGACTCATGCGGCTCTTTCTTGTTGTTCTTGCGTTCCAGACGTGATGGAGGAGAAGAGGGAGAGGGCGGTGGAGACGGCCGAGAGCCCGCGGAAAGCCCCGCGCCTGGAGCCTGCGGCTGCGGCCGATTCTGGATGCGACAACGCGGTGCCCCTGGAGGTGAGCGATCCGAGCAAGGAAGCGGCGGCGGCCGATTCTGGGTGCGACAACGCGGCGCCCCTGGAGGTGAGCGATCCGAGTGCGGAAGCGGCGGCGGCCGATTCTGGGTGCGACAACGCGGCGCCCCTGGAGGTGAGCGATCCGAGTGCGGAAGCGGCGGCGGCCGATTCTGGGTGCGACAACGCGGCGCCCCTGGAGGTGAGCGATCCAAGTGCGGAAGCGGCGGCGGCCGATTCTGGGTGCGACAACGGGGCGCCCCTGGAGGTGAGCGATCTGAGTGAGGAAGCAGTCGCAGCAACCAGCGACGCTGACAACGAACGGTGCGGCCACATGTTATGTTGCCCGGATGAATTAGATGAAATCTTTGCACAGATCAAGTGCTCCGAGGATGACCCGATGTGCGAGTATTACGCGTGCTGGGTCACCGGGCGGAGCAGTATGTTGGTGTGCACGGAATGCAACTCGTATCACTGCACTGGAGTAGCGGCGCCGGATAAGCCACAGGGACACGCCCGGTGGCACGCGGAGAACGACGGCCATTGGTTTGCTTTGTGGTACAATAATCCGTTTCTTGGGTACTGCTTCGAGTGTGAAAGCAATATGCACTACAATGTGAAGAACAGAGAGGATGTGAGGGAAATGGCAGCCGACGATGATGCAGGTGGTCATGCGTCCGGGTTAGCTGATGGGAATGACTACATTGTCAGAGGGATACCGACTGGGTTAGCTAATGGGAATGACTACGTTGTCAGGGGGATACCGACTGGGTTAGCTGATGGGAATGGCGTTGTCAGGGGGATACCGAATCTTGGAAACACATGCTACTTGAATGCATTGGTGCAGTGCCTCCTTGTGCTTGGCAAGCTGCGGGCAAGGATGTTAGGACCGGATGCCCCGACGGGGCTCCTTGGCACGTTACTGGTGGATTTCTTTGTGGAAACAAACAGTGTGAATGATGCGAGACGCTTGCTGGAACCAAGTCAACTCTTGCAATGTATACGCTTAGGGGATTCGCGGTTCATAGGCAATAGTATGCAAGACAGCCATGAATTGCTTTCATATTTGCGCAGTGCTTTGGATGAGGAGGAGAAGCTAAAGGAGCGTCCTGACACGCAAGAGGGTTCTCCCAGTGCAGTGGTTCCTACAGTTACTGATTCCATTTTCAGGGGTGAGCTGTGTGTTACCAAATCCTGCAAATGTTGCTCGATTAATTCGGTTTCGCATGAGGTATTCTATGATCTCTCAATGCCACTGCCAACAAAGGGGCCTCCAGCCAAAAGTGTTACATCACCTCCAAGGAACAAACGTCGCAGATCTCCACGAAAGATTCGTATAAAACTATTTCCAGCAATCCACAGGATTAACAAGGAAAAGATTCAAACAATTGCTGAAGGCGGTGATTCTCAGATTCCTGGTTCAGAATTAGAAGATGTGGTCATAGAGAAAACACCCAAGCCTTTGAAAGTCGGTAAGTCTTTGTGCTCCTGTACCATACAACTTTTGAGGAATGAATGCAAGAAACTGTGGAATGCTGTGATACTACCACTATTATTTGTTATTTTGCTCTACATAAGGAAAAAATGTCATTTTTCGGAATGGAGCTCTCGTACAGCTAAACGGAGAAATTTGTTTAAGGACTTGTTACACACGTGGATTGAAGAAATATCAGGAAAACCTTCAGGATGGCTACAAAAAACCGAGCAGGATTGTTCAGCCATCTTAACATGGCAAATATGTTTGCTATAGTGTAGCAGGTCAAATTTCCATAGGAAGATAACTCAGGGTGTTGACACCTTGTCTTCATATGATAAATTTTACTCCAAATGATTGGTTAACTTACGCATGTATAGAGATTCTAAAAAAAGGCAGCCTCAAATGTGGAGGATAAAGATTAATAAAATATATGTAGAGGATGACGCTTGCTGGTTGCATGATGTAGCTGATGCAGATAATACTAAAGCGATATATGCTTGATTCTGCAGATTCTACTGAAGCGGAACAAATCTGGCTAAGCAAGCATGCTGTACACGGTCCTTTGCAGACTCACAAGGACGATGTCCCAGGAGAGATCATTGGGGTGCCACTAGAGGCTGTTGATGTTCTTCCTCATAACGTGTTGTTTGATGTGAAGGTTCATGGAATGGATGAGACAACAGCCGATTCCTATAGTTCAGAAGATACGGGACCACCTCCACTTGTTTCTCTATCAACAGAAAAGAACGCACGGATGGCATCAGGCAGTGATGCAAAGCAGAATGACAATGAGCCAGAAGCTAGTATAGAAGTCAAGGAGAACACTTACTCAGTAGAAGTTACTACAGAAGACAATGGGAAAGGTCGGAGTAGTGATATTGTGTATGACGAGGCAGAGCATATCAGCTCTCTTGCGTCTATTGAGTACTGCCTGGCACAGCATTTGAAAGCTGAGGTGATAGAAAGGCGCTGTGAGAACTGTTCCAAGGTTGCTGAGCAGCAGAGCACCAATACAAGTAACGATGGAGAGCGGCCGATGGCAAGTACCAATGGAAACACGACAGTTGATGGTGACCAGACTGAACAGTCAGACAGGAAAACATGCCAAAATGAGCATCCTAGCGATTTGAACAGCTTGGCAGTGGAATGCACTTCTTCAAGTAGGCTACCACATGGTTCTGATGCACAGCATCAAGTTATACTCCCAGTGGACAGAACTACTAAAGGAATCATTTCAGGGATGAGTTGTGGTGAAAAGGACTCAGCCACTTGCAGCCTTCAAGAAGCTGTACCTAGTTGCCTTCCAGCTGAGAAACAGACCAACCTATTGAGTGGCCAGGATATCCAAAATGCCAGCACACTAAATCAGGGCGGGGGGGAGCAAGTAAAGCTGGATCATAGTGCAAACCAAGTGGAGGAAAACCAAAGCGAGCAGAAAGAGAGGAGTGGACTTGCAATTCAAACACGTTTGTTTAGCAAGCTGCCACCTGTATTGACCATACATGTCATGAGAACCATGGGGCTTCTTAAAGTGGGAGGACATGTGAGCTTTAAGGAGATTCTTGATGTAGGACCGTTTATGGACCCCAGGTACTGAGTACTGACAGTTTACACGGCAATCTCTAATGCTTTTATGTCATTTTCAGTAAGTTTCTGATCTGGAGTAAATCAGTAACTATGCTTTAAGAATACGCCTTCTCTCTAAGTAGTCATTTAGACTGTCCATTTTTCATGATGCTCTCATTGTGAGCACGTGTATTATTGTATACTATGTGCACATTAGTTTCTGTTTGTCCAATTCAACCAATAGAGCTATAAACAAGCAGGCTCTCTTATAATGCGCAAAAATGAAGACACATAGAGTGTGGTAATTTCCTGGTAAGATCAGCTAATTTCCCTCTTTAGCATAGAGGTAGGTTAGGACAGCTCCACCCTTGTTTCTCGCTGGCAGACTATCATGATTTTGATTAAAGAAATATGAACAAACCAAACCAATGTTCTAATTGTCCTGGGATTTGTGTAAACATGCATATGGTGCTGATTTGTGCCTTTGAACATGACTAACACATTTAACCCTATGGTTTTGCAATCATATCTATTTTGATTAAGTTTTGAATGACCATTGCTTATCCTGGAGTAGTGCTAGAAGTAAGTTTGTTTGAGTTCTTGATGGTTTGCGCTACTTGAACTGCTTCAATGGCTCAAAGTTTGGTATAAGTTTTTTCTATTATTATTATTATAGATTTTGATGTTTCTGCTGAGTTCTGGTCACCAGTGTTATTTGGACAAGGACACGGGAGTCGGAATCCACTCAGATTAGGGGGATTCGGCCAAAAAATTTGGACACAGGAAATGCTACTCGGAATTGGACATAGGTATCAGAATCCGAGCCTGGAAAAAAATTTTGAACACAAGTGTCTGAGTAACATGGTCATCCCTGTTGACTCCAAGTGTGATCTCAGTTAGAGCTGCACAATAAATATGGCAACATTGAAAGGTTTGAAAAGAAAAAAAATGCCAAACGGCAGGAATCTATTATATATTAAAAGCTCATGAGAGTCGCTAAGAAAAAAGAGAAGACTAAAAATTTTCACAAAAAAGCAAAACATCTGGCCCTTAATCTGGTGGACTCTAATTACAATCACCATCGGATGTTATTGTTAACGATATATTGCCTTATATAGTTGATTCCCATATATATGTTTTCCATATACATGCTTTCCTTATTTAGTTTTCCTTATTTAGACTTTCCTATTGTACCCTCATGTACTCTATATATTGTGGCCATTGGCCTCATATTGAATACATCAAGTCCTATTCGTAACATGGTATCAGAGCCACGGTTCAAACCCTAGCTCCAGATTATCTTCCGCTGCTACCGCCCTCGGGAGGAACAATCTCTACTCCCGGGGGCGGCCACTTTGTCATCGCCGGCATCGGCACACGTTCTGGCCATCCTTCCTCGGCGTGAGCACTTGCGCCTCATTGACGCCCTCGGCTTCTGCGACGCCGTCGATCTCCTTCGACCGGCCACGCCGTTTTGCCTGGCCTCTCGGCGCCCTGCTCCTCCGGTCGTCTCCTTCAGCCTCGGCCTGCATCGCTCCGGTCGTCTCGCCATCCTTCGACCGACACGCCCGACGTCTTTGTCTCATTGCCGATCGCATCCGTAAGCCAGACGCGATCGGCAGCGCCATCTTTCTTTGCTCGCCGATGAACCTGATCGCCACCGTCTTGCGAGCTTCGAGGATGCGCTGAGTTGGCCGCTAGATCCGGCCGTCTTCTTGCGCCATTACTCCGTCGGTTCTCCCGCTCGGCCGATTCAATCGCTGCTCGCCGACCGCCTGTCTCTGGCTTGCCGGCCGCCGACCGCCGTCGACGCTGTCCTTCACGATCCACTCGATCGAACTCTTTCTGTGCTTCACGTCCGTGGGAAAGGCTTTGTGGACTACTAGTTCAAGTTCCTCCGTGATACGTGAAGTCACTTCAACCGATTTCAAGTCCACAAGTTCACATCCGATCCATTGTGGCTTTTGGTTTTGGCTCCAGCTTTTATGACTTTCGTATTCCGCTGCGTCCATCCAAGTTATAGCATCTTGAGTCCATCTTCCGTCGTCGCTCGCCTCTCTTATCACCGACTCATTCTCATCAACACTTTTTACCTTGGCTCAAGACGCTTTGTCGACTTCGTCGGTCCTTCTTCGTCGAATCGGCCCTACCTTCGACTTCTGTTCGTCGAATTGGCTTCTTCGTCGACTTTTCATCACCGACTGGGTTCTTCGTTGGCTGTTCTTCGTCAGCTCGATGTTTTCAAGAGTTACATGCTACGACGGCTTCTTCAGAACTATGACTTTGGATTTTCCCTATTTTAGTTCATCCCTTCCAAATGCAATGCTATTGCATACGCCTTGCATTTGTGGGGGGGTGTTAACGATATATTGCCTTATATAGTTGATTCCCATATATATGTTTTCCATATACATGCTTTCCTTATTTAGTTTTTCTTATTTAGACTTTCCTATTGTACCCTCATGTACTCTATATATTGTGGCCATTGGCCTCATATTGAATACATCAAGTCCTATTCGTAACAGTTATTATTTAAAAGAAAATATCTAACCGTCTATCTAACGGACTCGGGTTATAACGGTTTAGATTAAAAGAAAGTGTCCACTTAATCTGGTGTACAACCACCATCGGATGTTATTATTTAAAAAGAAAATATCTAATCGTCTATCTAGCGGACCCGGGTTATAACGTCTTGGATTAAAAGAAAGAGTCCAATGATCTCCACCACTTATTTGGTTGGATTAGATTATAACGGTGCATATTAATCATATATAGATATTAGAGTTATATAAAAAATGCATAATTATAAAAAATATAGTTATATATCAAAGATAATCGTATCATAATATCTAGTTGTGCAGTTGCGCCGGTAAATTTGCTAGTTCATATAATAGTTAATGGACATTTTTGACATTCAAGCTGCATTTTTGTTTGTAAGATTCAGACTAGCATTTGGTACCTCTCTTGACATGCAATTAGGAAACTTAATTGAATTGTGTGAAGGTATCATCCAGATGCCATCTGTAACATATATAAGAAAAGGTGTATTTGTCAATGCCTGTGTGGCTCCCCCTCTAGTAACTTTCAACAGTTATGCTGTTTTCTTTTGTGCATATAAAAAAGGAAACGAGGTGACAATGTGAATGGTCCAACTGTATCGTGGAATTAATTGTGATTGGAGTTTGAGAATGAACTGAATATGAGTATTTTTTGCCAGCCTGATTTGGACCAGAACCATGTGCCTTTGATTGTAACTCTAGGTTTCTTTATACGTTATCTCCCAACATTTTTGAATACGCATGGAATGCACAGGCCGCCTGCCACAAACTCAATTCACTGTAGCAGTTTATCACTGACTATTCAGAATTATTATATCTCAGAGCTCATTACATTTTTGTTTTTAGATGATTAGGTGCCTTCAAATGCCTAACCTGGCAACCTTTTTATTTGTTAAAATTTTGGATTGCTAAGTATAATTCTGGTTTTGTATTTCAAAGTTAGATGGATTTAAATAAAGCCAACATCTTTCAACGATCTGTTAAAATTATTATAGCCTTTATTTGCTAAAATTCTGATTGTTACATGATTAGTACTTGATATCAAGAAAGACATGCCATTGTTGATATTGAGTTATAATAATTTAAAGCCTTACATCTGGTTTGATTGTTTTTATTTTCTCTAATCTTCAGTTCCGAGGACAAAGATAATTTCAGCTATCGTCTAGTTGGTGTCATTGAGCACCGTGGCGGCCTCAGCGCCGATGTAGGGCACTACATAGCTTATGTGAGACCAAGTCACCAGCAGCGGAGCAGTGGCTCTTCCTCATGGTTTTGTGCAAGCGACGCCAACATCAGACAAGTCTATCTAGATGAAGTTCTCAAGTGCGAGGCTTACATTCTTTTCTATGAGAGGATGGAAGGCTGAGACATGTCTGGCATTTTATCCACCAACTAATCAGTAATCAGAAGAACGATCACAAAGGAAGTAGATCGGTGAGACTAGCAAACATTTTTTGGATGGCAAAGGATCCATTCTGTGTACATACTAATGCAGACTCGTGATGAAGTCCAATTTTGTTGCTTTGGCTGAGATTGGGGATAGTTCGGCCAATTTTGGATGGCTGATGAAGTTCAAATTGACCGCAACATGTACGCCCCCGGTTGGAGAGATTTCGGCCAATGCTCATGATCGGCTGATCCTATCTGGTCACACTCATTCATAACCATTTTTTTCTGTATATGAGGAACATGCTAGGATTTTTTTGTTTGAAAAAAGTGAACAGAGTAGGCCATGGGGTATTGGTCAATTAGCAAATTAACTATACAAGCATTTTGTTAGGTTTTGTTAGATGCTACTGTTACTTGCTAAGGCTTTACACTCTGGAACATATTCTTTGATACGTTGAGCTTTGCACCAATTTTTTTGTGATGGGCAAGCTACATTGTATGCAACATGCTTTTAGATACACCTTGAAGTAGCAATGACAAGGTCATTGTTTACAGCATAAGTCTTCAACATGTTGTGAGAACATTCTGCTTTGGAACATTCGTGCAATTTCTGCTGTTGTGATAGATCAAGATGGGCTAGTTTTGATTGTTGTCGACTTGCCGACCGGTACGTGCAAAATTTTGGATCCATTCTGAGATGTTGACTCAGCTGATACGTGCATGCGAGTGTATCGATCGTCGTCGGCATATATTGTCGTCTTGGAAAACTTTGGTTGCTAGAATATTGTTATTACTACTGGTGGTGTCAGTGCGAAGAATACTGGTGGGCTCAACACTGCTTTCTTGTTTTCCTTCCAATCAAGGTTCAGTTGAAAAGTTCTCACCAGCTGATGCCTTGTTTCCTTCTGCACTGCGTTTCCTGCCGCTGCAATCCTGGCACGTGTTGAAATGCTCTCCTTAATGTTGTCGAAGCGCGTGTCAGCGTGTGGCTCGCCGGCGCCTGCAGCCGCGGGAAAGACGGGGTGTTGCCCGTGGTCAGCGCCGCGCGTGCCTAGCTGTGAGACACCGCAACCCCGCCTCGGCTGCTCGGCAGCTGCTGCCTCGCAGATGGCCGGCCGAGCTTAAAATCGCAAAGCCTCCCTTCTTTTTTTGGGTACTAAATTGCAAATTTAGTATCCTTCTTAACAGCACAAGTATTAACAAACGATCGCCTATCACACTCTTCTACCTCAGTAAATAGTAAATATCGATCAAACTTGCATACTATACAGATACTTATGCCACTGAGCTCGGGTACCACAGTATCTCGTATGCTGTGCTGGGTACGGTGGCGGTGATCTGCCGTGGTAGGAGAGCGCGATAGACACACATATTGTTTGCTGGTGTTTTCGTGATCGAGAATGTAACTGTATTTGTAATTTTATTCGAAAGAGAACCGAAAAATAAATAATAAAAATATGCAAAGATGCTTGGTAATGGCAAAGCTTCTTAAAACCCCCGTCTTGGTGTCACTGACACTGACTAGTAATTTTTGAAGGGATCCCCCTCTACTTATCTTGCAACCCCTTTCTTCATGTGGTATAATCGCTAGTACCACGTCACAGTATAATAGGAAAGAACGTATCCGCTCAATCACCGAGAGGTTGTTTGGTTGCTGTATCTTTTCAGTCCGACCTGTACGAGATCATTCTGGCTGGTTGGAGCCAGACCAAGCTAATGCATGTGAATATTGTTTGGTTGTCTGCATGAGCTAAGTCTGACTATGAAGGAATGATGTTTGATTGGTTGCATGGCGCGCTGGGGTGGGTGTGGCGGGAGTAATTGGCGCAGGCGTGGGAGCAACGACTGCACGCAGCGAGCCTAGCCGTGCGGATACGTCCAAAATTCTCGTTTCCCACGGCACTGACTAGAAGGGGAAAATTACACAACTCAAACCAGACTAGGATGAATGCCCAAACAACCAAACAACTTGATTTTACATCTACAGATACAAAACTCAATGCATACATACAACCAAACCGCCCACAATAGGTCCAATCGCGTCTCTGCTGCTATTACCGAGTCGGCCGAGACGGCAAACTCCGTTGCGGTTTGAGCCATAATTCCTCAGGAGCTAGATTAGAGACCACACCACACCCGACTGAGATCCTCTGTTGTAGTTGTCGGCCACTGACGTATGAGACCAGACCCACGTATCAATAGCCGTAACTGCAGCAGATGATCTCAGTCGCACCACACCAGTTGCAGCGCCCGGCCGACGGCTGCGACAGATGGCATCCAGCCTTGGCAGATCCCTCGGCCTTTATTACGCCTGCCTGCCACTGCTGCTGCTGCTGCTGCTGCTACCTTCCAAAACCGGGGGACGCCGAAGGAGGCAACCCGAGCGTACGTAGCTGCGCAAAGAAAGACGGGCAAAATCCCGCGATTCCGCCCCAAATCCCCCACCTTGACACCACGCCGTTTGCTCCTTTTTATTGGAGTAAAGCGAAAGATGCCGCTGCTGCCTGCTTGGAGATTAGGCGCTTCGCTTCCTTCCCATCCAAGCTTTGCTCGCCTTGTCCGGATCAGCGACGAGGGGGAGGTCGTGGTGGGGGGAATGGAGGGGAGGGTGCTGCGGCGCAGCGTGACGCTGGCCGACCAGCTCGCCGCGGTGGGGCCTGCCTCTGCTGCGGTGGGTCCTGCAGGGTCGTGCAACCTCCGCGACCTGCTCAAGCTGCGCGACGACGACGACCTCGCCGCGGGCCGCCGGGCGGCTGTCACCCTCGCGTCCGCCATGGCGGCCGAGAGGCGTAGCTCGTCTCCGCCGCCGTCGACCTCCGCCGCGGCGGCGGCGGCGGCGCGTACACTCCTCGACATCATCCGCGACGACCAGCCTCCGACCTCCTCCGCCGCCGCAGCGGGAGCCGGCGACGGTGACCCCCTCGTCCTTCGCGCGGTATCCCTGCCACCGCCACGAGCAACCTCCCCGCCGGCGTTGACCGCCACAGAGGCCGAGGCGCCTCCGGAGGAGGCGCCGCCTAGTCAGGCGCCGGAGGCTGTGTCGGCGGACGAGGAGCAGGGGGAGAGGGTGTCCCTGATGGCGCTGCTGGAGCAGACGGAGAGGCAGTGGAGCGCCGGCGCGACGTTGTGCGAGCAGGAGTTGGTGGCGGCGCAGGCATTGGGGGCGGAAGACGAAGCGGAGCCGGAGGTGGGTAAAAGGGTGGCGGGCGGCGAGTGCTGCTGCGTGTGCATGGCGCGGACCAAGGGCGCGGCCTTCATCCCGTGCGGCCACACCTTCTGCCGCGCCTGCGCCCGCGAGCTGCTCGCCGGCCGCGGCCGCTGCCCGCTCTGCAACGCCGCCATCCTCGACGTCCTCGACATCTTCTGACCCTGCTCGCTAATCTCATGTTCTCCACCTCGTCTCACAGCACCTCAGCTCGCCGCCGGCGATGCCGATAACCTGTCCGGCGAAATGAGTTCGGCGCACGCGCAAGAAGCACCTCGAATCGGTCAACCGGGTGCTCCTGAAACTGAGATAGGATGCAGACAGAGATAGTCAGATAGATCTCTCTGCCCTTTCGTGCGTTCTTGCTCTAAAACTGATAACATTAGAACATGTTCAGCTATTAATCGTCATCTTTTTGCAACTTGTAAGAGATCAGCATTTTTTCATTGCGCATTTCCATTCTTTCTTGTTCCAATTGCCAAATCCAAAACAAATCCTGGATCAACAAGTTCTTGCTTCCTTTAGGAACCCATCATTCAAGGCGAGTGTTGCAGGGGTGGAGGTAGGTTAAAGGTAAACAAAAGTACTTGAGTTTGACTCCAGATTAATCTGCCAGAATATTTTTTTTTTGCCTGTCGTCCAGCTAGCCAGCACACACTGTTTGAAGATCTCAAGAAATCAAGGCACACCACTGCATGGAAATACTCCGTATATTAAATCTTATACGATTCGTAGCCTTCCAGCGAGCCCTGTCGGTTTTGGGGGCGACGTGGCCGCTGTAAATAGAGGTGAAAACAGGATAAGAAATATCTTTCCGATCTGATCCGAATACGTTTAAAATTCGATCCGTATCTCAAATATAGTTATCCGGCCGGATCCGGATTCGGAGTCTTTAGTATTCTACGGATACAATATCGGATCCGGATATTCAGGTATTTTCTATTCGGATCGGATAACCAGATATTCGCTATTCAAATATAGTAACATCCAGCCCATTTCATCATTTTTTTTTCAATATTAGGCCATTTTTATTGGCAATTAGATGGTTCTATTGATTCTAAAGTAGCATATTCTTTCTATGATGTCTATTAGGTTTGATTGATACATAACTTACTGCTATAGTTATATACTTGTACAATTTAATTTAACATATATTACTTTATATATATGTGCATTATCCGTATATTTTTTATCCGTTTTCTACTTGAATCTGTCACATATCTGTTCCGTATCTGTATCCCGAATAACTCGGATTCGTATCTTTATCCGACTAGCCCGTATCCGATTTCGAATCTGAAAAAAAAATGAGTTAGGATATGGAAAAAGCAATATCCGCACGTATCCGACCCGTTCTCATCCCTAGTTGTAACGTCCGTACCCCCAGCGCCGCCACCGGCTCCTCGCCCTTCACGTACGACGCCCTGTCGCTAGCCCCCTATAAATTGCCCTCCCCTCCCCTGAGCTCCCCTCGAGCTCCTGTCGCCCCTCTCCCCCAGCACGTCGCCGCCCTCGTCCCCGGCTCCGGCGCAGTCGCCGAGCCGCGCCACCACGTTGCCGCCCGAGCCCCTCCGGCTCCGCCGACCAGCTGCTGTCTTCACCTCCCCTTGCAGTCGGCCAGGTCTTGTGATCTCCCATCCACAGGCTGCCGGTTGGCCCGCCAGGCCTCGCCTCGCGCCCATACTGGGCCAGCGCCCCATGTATTTGAAAGGATCGGGTTGGCCTAAAGGGGAGGTAAATAGGCAACTTTTTTTAAAAAAAACTAAAGACAAATTTATGCAAAGATCTGAAAACTACAGAAATACTTGAGCAAACCTTACACAAATTAAGAGACTAAACAGTGCAAACACAAATTTGTCGAAAACCAAGTGACAGGATGCAAGAGAACACAATGAACAGAACTAACACAGAGACAAGAACAATTTTCACCGAGGTTCAGAGAGAAACTCTCCTACATCCTCGTTAGAGCACTTCCAACGAACTATGGCTCTATTAGTAACTAAGAGATGTAGTTCTGGTTTTCACTAGTGTAACTCTTTCACCACTCCGGTGAGGTGAGTTACAACCTCTCACAAAGATAGTGGCCTCCACAATCAGTTGGACAGGTCGCACTATGAACTCCTTCAAGCCGTCTAGGAACAACTAGTTCCAAGAGTAATAAAGCATCCACAAGCCATATCCCTTGGTTCACTAGACACTTTGATTCTAGACTACACTTGAAATGATGAAAAACAAGTTTGCGCCGCACCCAAAAACTTGGTCCGTCGTAGATGGCAAACTTACTGGTTTTAATTTGACAAGTGTTTAGTTTCAACAGCAAGTTACAGTAAGTTTCATATTTACGCCGGACCAAAAAAGCTGGTCCGTCGTGAACATAACAACCTGGTCCGTCGTAAACTGAACATGCTCGGTTAGATTTCAAATAGACTTGTTCATTACGCCGGACCGAAAAACTTGGTCCGTCGTGAACGGTGTGCGCTCGGTATAAATTCAGAAGAAAGGCTTTTTGCGCCGGACAAGAAAGGAGTTGGTCCGGTGTGATTGTGTTTTTTTTTTGCTGAATCATGGTAAAAAAGACTGAAATTCTTTTACTTCTGAGGGAAAAGATATAATCTTTGCTCCAAGTGATCTTAAAGAAGTAGCCTATGAAGCAAGGTCATGAATTTAAGCATAATCCCTCTTTACAGTACAGCTAAAACTAAAGTAAACTTAGCTACATGACTTGAAGCATCTCCCAAGTCAAAATTAGAAATAAGGATACCTTATCCTTTTTTTCTTCCTTTGGACAAGGTCTTTACTTCATTAGGGGTATGAGATTTGATCATCAACACCAAAACCAATAATTGTTACAAATAAGGAATTAGGGGGCCTAGATACTTTCACGCGCGTGTGCTCCTGGCGCACGGGCCGCATGGACTCGGTCCACGGCCCGGGCCAGCCCCACCTCTCAATTATTTCGTTTTTAAAATAATTCAAACTTTCGAAAAATCGGTGCTGACGTCAGCATGACGCAATAAACAGGATTTTCTTTTAAAAATAAATCCAAAAATCTTAAAAAAGGGCGCTGACATCATCGTTGCGCAATAATTCGGATTTTCTTTAGAAAAATAATTCCAAAAATTAAGAAAAATCCTTTTTATTTGTATTTAAACTTTCGAGAGCCTGTTTTCGCCCGTTCGAACTCCGTTTGGCTCCGTTTTCCTTCCTAAATTCATCTAAAATCTTAAATTTCAGTTTAGTGCTAGTTTGATATTTAATTTGAATTTATTTGAATTTGGGTGTCACAAACAGGGTACCCTTGTACCGCATTAAGTACTCACGCCCAGAGGGCATGTGGCGTTCGAGCCACTCCTCGAGCGACCGCATTAGTACTCACGCCCAGAGGCGAGTGGCGTTCAGGCCACTCCTCGAGGCGACTAACAAAGGTGCTCGCCAAGAGGGCCAGGTGGCGTTGAGCCACTCGAGGCGACAGCGAAGGTACTCGCCAGGGGGCAGTGGCGTTGAGCCACTCCTCGGGCGACCACCAAGGTGCTCGCCCAGGGGAGTGGCGTTCAGCCACTCCTCAGGCGACAGCAAAGGTGCTCGCCAGGGGCGAGTGGCGTTCGAGCCACTCCTCCGACGACCAAAAGGTGCTCGCCAGGGGCAGTGGCGTTGAGCCACTCTCTGGCGTAGTTCCCAAGAAGCAACCCCAACTGTCGTACTCTGGCGAAGGGTCAAGGATATTTAATGCGAGCGTGCGCATTAAATGCAGGATGTGTAAGCGCAGTGGTATGGCGGCGTGTCTTCCCAGCGCGCGTGTGATGGGTGGCCCGAATCGACATCCCTCTCTCTGGCGAGCTGCGAGGTGACAGACAGTGACCCAAGGCGAAGTCTAAAGTCGGCTAGACAGGCATTAAATGTGATGTAAGAGAGTGTGACGGGTGCATTAAATGCACCAGCGGCGTGTCGACGCTTGCTTTACGCATAAGCTTGTAAGCCCCATGCGCCCGGCCAGTATAAAAGGGAGCTAGGGTGCATGGGAGAAAGGTTGTTGATCCTTGGTTGGCAGGACCTCAGAGGGTCTCCTTCCCCAGCCTTGTAAGAACTTTGAAAGCAGAAGAAACCACCAAGCAGGACTAGGGTTATTACTCCTTTGGAGGGCCCGAACCTGGGTAAAACTCGACCGTCTTCTTGCTTGCTCCCAGCATCCCGTTCTTCCTGTCTTTGGAGCGGTTGCCACAAAAGCCCCCAGTCCGAATCTCTCAAGCACCCAATCCTAGGGTGCCTGTTGGCCAGTAAGCCGACAGGTGCTTTTCACATGTAGATTACGGAGAGTTCGAGGAGTACCCGGGTGACGATTTCAAGCAGCAACTCGTTGAACCAGGCAAGTCACACCACCTTGATCATGTTGCTCTCAGTTTGTAAACTTGTATGTTGAATTTTAAATTATTGCATGCCTATTTGTTATAAAGGTTATTTCCTAACCTAGTTTTAAATGCTAGTTATAACCAATATTGATATGCCACATTTGAACTTGAGTTCCGATGCCCTTGTAACCTTAAGAAAAATATGAACTATTATATGGAGATAATTAGACACTGCTTAGACATGCTTAGAACTGAACTTAGGAAGTTGCGGAGGATTTATGCCAAAATAATATTCTGTTAAAATGGAAATTATGATGTTAGTGTTATTGTGGAAATAGTATGGTTAAAATGAAAATGAATTTGACCGGGCGAGAAATGGTTGGAAAGTGGTGAGGTTCTGGTTCTGGGTTTGTGGAAAGTCATGCCTAGTCAATTAAGGACCGGTCTGAGTTTCGCTGAACGTAAAGCCTAACCGTACTACCACGAGTTTGAAATGAGACAGATCTAGCTAGTCGTATTAACACATACCATGGACAGTCATGCCATATGAAGGTAGTGGTGTGGTGAAAGCGTGAGGCTGCTACTCTAGCACAAGAGGGGGCTTCTGAATAGAGGGATTCTTTCAGCGGTGAAACCTTAACGGGCATGACTACATGGATGAGTTTTTACATGGGGCTTATCGTGATTTTCTCTTTCGCTCACCAAAGAAAGTGTGCTGACACAAGGAAAATAAATCCGGTGTTTGCGTGTGTGATATTCGATCAACCCTTCTTCACATTTTCTTGGCGTCAACAGCGGCGTCACATGCCTACACAGTGTGGCATGACGCCGCGCAGATGCATCCAGTTCAATTTACTACTCCACTACTCGACTCCACTGTGCATTTCTATGCAGCCATGGAACTCGAAATTTTTTGATATTTAAACTCTAAGGGTTATACAATAATTTCGTAACATTATATATCCAATATATACTTAAAATTTAATAAAAATATAATTTAAATAATTCTAAGATCTTAAAATTCTAAATAATTAAAATTAAAACTAACTCAATCAACGAATTACAATTTTTTTAAAGATCTGCCCCTGTTTCTAAGGCATGAGCTCATTTACTTCATGGAGCGCATTTCTTATTCCCATTGGACGCTTGATGTCACGAAAGATACGAGATTCACGGGAGAAAATGAAACCTCGTAAATCCCATGACGCCGACGGATAGATTTGCACTGCAAGTAGGAGTAGTTAATTTGTACACGTTGCGACGCTCTTTCGCTCAATGCTACAAAAAAAGGTGGTTATGGCATGAGATTCATTCGTCCACGTTGCACCGCTCTTCATCGCACGCGGGTGAACCGTCTAACCTCGTCGGTTCCTTGACGGCGACATAGAAGCATCGGCTACAAGTTAAGTAAACCGTAAAGAACGTGAGTAAATAAATAATCACTATCTACTTATTATTTATATTTTAATATTTATTTAACTTCAAAAAAATTGTATAGAAGCACCTGTATTTTTAAATCTAGTCTCTATACAGATAAAATTATAAAGATAGCCTCTTCCTAGATCTAAGAGCGGCGGAAGGTAACACGTATCAAGAAAAAAAAAACTTACTTTTGTAATCTCCCTCCTTGATGGGAAAGGTTGGTCGAGAGCTTCTGTCAATGCTGATGCGGCGACAGGTAGAAGAAGAATCGTAGCGACAGCCGTATATCTCTAGCCGGGTACGATGGCGTGCTATCTCCTCAATCCTCGTACGTACTTGGGTTCGACGAGCTGGTGCTCACTTGCCCAGCCCCCAGCCCTAACCGTCGTACTCTAGCTAGCCGGTGTAAGTTGCAGCGTCGGTACCTCGATCCTGGTACGAGGTCGGCTGGCGGCCGAGGAATGTTCAGATGGGGAGGCTGTTTGCAACCTTCCAATCAAAGACGAAAGCAACTGGTCCTGCTTTGCTCTCCTGCTCCTCCTGTGCTAATATCAATGGCGTTTCTGGGGGTAGCGTAGGTCTATCCGATCCTGTTAGTTAAGCTAACCTTTAGCATTGCAGCTTTCATTATTCGATCGCTTTCGACTCTGTTTTACTCCTTTCGAACGGAAAGCGCTTTTTTCGAACGGAAATTGCTTTCGACTCTTGCCCTCCTTACTGGTCAAGACACAGGCATCTAAGAAGTGACGGACCTAGGACCGGCGAAGACCGTGGAAAGCCACCGTTGATTTAGGATCTCCTAAGGAGGGATTCGAAATTCAAAATCTCGGTCGAGATTTCCGAAATTCAAAAACAAGCTACTGTTTAGTATGGTCCTTAATTCGTCATAACTCATAAGTATACTAACACACTGTTAAATTTGTAAACAAGTGAATTTGTCCTAATGCAGCATCCTAGTAGGCGACGGGGTTGAATAGAGGTGGTGGAGGCCCAGAGGAGGAGAATGAGTGGGCGGATGAGGAGGGAAAGCTTGTCGACAGCCATGACGGGCAAGAGAGAAGAGAAGAGAAGGGGAAAAGGAGAGGGAAAGGGGAGGAGAAGGTCAGGTGGGTGGCTGGTGGGTCTCATTGTTTTGCCGACTGGTTTGTCACGTTAGCAAAAGTTCAGCAATTAGGATGTTATACTCCCTCTATCTCACAAAGAGTGTATTTCTAGGATTTTTAAGACAGATTAGTGTGCAAGGTAAATGACCAATGTGACCCTCATTACTCCATACACAAGCATGTTGGTGCTTCGGTTTCCACAAGCACTTAAATGAGCATGCATACACTTACAGCTGGGCCCTACGGACTAGAAATGCACTCTTTGTGGGACAAAATTTGAACACTAGAAATGCACTCTTTGTGGGACAGAGGGAGTATAAGACAACTTTAGTTATTTAGAAAATCGGATGGATCCCATGTGGTGAGCCACATGTGGTCAACACTTGTTAAAAATTGCCGTTTCTCGGTCTAAGAGACCAAAATTAAACAGTATTGAGAGATGGGAAAACATGTTTTTGTCAAGTATTGCACTTGAGAGACGAAAATTAAATTACAGGAAGACTTGAGGGACTAGATATGGACCTTTTCCTACTATTATTCTTCTCTTCTATGCATGCTCCATTGCGGGCATCGAGTAGTTTAGTGTTATGAATTTTTTTAAAATAATTTACTATTTTATTAATATAACAAAAAAATACATTTAATTTTTTTAAGAAAATAATACTCTGTCGCTAATTTATTTGACGACAAAGCTCTTGTTGACAAATAAAATGGCAACAGAGCTTCTGTCGCCCAATAACATAACAACAGACTGAGAAGGCCCTGTTGCCAAATAAATCGGTGATAAAGCTCCATCGGCCAATTGAACTGCCAAATAATCAACAGTAAGGCTCATTTCGGCCAATTACTCTAATACTCTGTCATCAAATGAAGTGGTAACAAAGGTGTCGGGCTGTCGGCAAATTGAACGACATGGGCTGAATAAACCGACATTAAGGCTTCTGTCGACCAATTCAGTTGTGAAAAGAATTAACGGCTGGAGCTGCCACTTCATCTTGGTGCCAATTCATTTGTTGATAAAAGTATGTCGTCAATTCATTTAGCGATAGATAATTATTTCTGTAATTAATAAAAATGTAATTATTAAAAAAAATTGTACTACTAGTGTAACTCAGATAGAATATACGAAAAAACACATCTCAGCCGGGGAGGTGAGTAGGTGACTGTGTTGAGTGATGGACTCTCGGTGCGTGTTGCTGCCCAAGGGAAAGCGATCTGGTTGGATACATCTTAGAAGCAGAATGTACACAGGCTGGTGGTTGAGCCGCACTAATCGGCAGCAGAACGACTGGATCGATCCATCCAAGACTGGAAGTCCGAAGCAGGCATGGACCCCCTCGCCGCCTCGCGTACGCCTCGCATTCACTGCTCCTTCTGGTCTGGATCTCATAACTCTCTCTCTCTCTCTGCCCTGCCCTGCCCCTGCAAATTGCAATGCAGACTATGCAATAGTAGTAGTGTAGTACTGGATCTGCGTCGGTCTGCATGGATTGGAGGTGCCGAGGATTGAAGGAGCACACGGCATTGGATTCCATGAGCACTGCAGATTTGCAGTGGCATGGGAATGCATGCGCCCATCCATCCATCCCCATCAATCATAGTCCATGTCCAATCCTTGCCTGCCTTCAGGGGCGGACCCTCCCTTTAGGCACGGTGGGGCGGCCGCCCCAGCTATCGGATTAACTTGAGACCTTCATTATACATGTGTGAAGAGTTGATGATTTCATTATTTGTCATGATCTTCGAAGTTTGGCCCTAAAGATGGTTGAAACTGAAAAACATCTTGCTTTTCCATTGGTCCATCGCCTCATTGAGTTGGCATTGATTTGACCAAGGGCAATCGCATCCGTTGAAAGAGCCTTCTCGGCTATGCACTTAATCAAGGCTGATTATGCAACAAAATGTCTGATCATTGGTTTAATGACTTGATGTTGTGCTACATTGAGAAGGGTATTTTTAAAGGACTTGATAGTGATAGCATTAAGAATAGGTTTCAACCATCAAAAACTAGAGAATGGACTTGCCAACATAACCTAGACCACTAAGACACGCTTAGTGCTTAAGTAGTGGTATGTATTTTCATAATATTAATCACTTTTTAGTATATGATCACTTCATTATATCTCACTGGTCCTTATTTATCTATTTGTTAAATTGACAGGATAATCTATTATTTTTTAATCATTTGATGAATTTTGAATTATATGGTTGAAAAATTGGTGTTTACTCTTCATGTGAGAGGTATCATCTTAAATCTTCTTCTATGTCGTTCATTTACCGTTTACACTCTAATGTGTGTGATTGGAATACAAATGTGGTGTCTATGCGGTATATTTCTACTTTTGGTTAAGTTTGTCGCTCAAGTTCGCCCCACCTAATTTTTTTTGCTGGGTCCGCCACTGCCTGCCTTTGTCGGAGCCTACACGCAGCCTACACCTGCAAGCTGCTCAGCCTGCTCTGCTACAGCTCCGCCCTCCTCTGCTGCGTCCGCACGGCTGCACCCATCCGAAGAATTATTGCGTGCACTGCATTGTGATTGCATTTACCTCGTGTTACTTACATGGCTCGCGGCAGCGAATTTGTTTTTCTGTACTGACATGTCGTAATCTTTTACTACGAAAATAGTCTTCGTTTAATTATAAAAATAGCTCTCTTCGTGATTTCAGGATGCTGATTTAGACAAATCTTTTATTACGGAAATGGTATTCATTAATTACAAAAATAGCCATTTTCACGAATTTGGAGCGTCGGTTCAAACAAGAATCTCTTGAGATACGCTGCAGGTCGTAGACCGCGCCTCCCAAAGGCTGCAATGGCCAACTGGGAAGAGTAGCAGCCTCGGGACGCTGCATGCATGTGGGCTCCACGCGGCAAGGAAAGAGCAACGCCTTTCAGGTGCTGCATGCCACTATATGTTGTCTAAGGCATTCTAATCGGTCTTCCTCACAAGTCGCTACTGTGCTATAAGCTGTTATTTCTAACTATTATCTTACAACAGGTTTATGATGTCAACTTAAAACAAGTAGCATGGTTCAGTGCCATACCCTGGGCAGCCATGGCTCTATCCGGTTATGTCGCAGGAGCTTCTGCAGATTTCCTGATCAAATCTGGTTTTTCTATTGCTCTAGTTCGGAAAATTATGCAGGTAAAGCATCACCTCGAAATTAGCCTTCCACGGCTTACGGAATTTACTGATAACTTGCACAAGATGAAGTCATGAAACACGACTCATCACGATTCTGATTTATCTCTTTGTATGGTGCAGTCAATTGGTTTTATCGGACCAGGTGTGTCGTTGGCTCGTTGCTATGCTTAAGATTTGCCCAAACGCCATCAGTTGCCGCAGTTCTCGTGACCATCACCGCGCGGCCCACCTGTATGCAGCGCTCGGAGGACGCTACTTTTCCCGGTCGGCCTTTAGCGACTAGGAGATGCGGTTCAACACTTGCAGCGCCTCCCAGGCATGATTCTTATCTGAACCAGCGCTCTGAAATCGCGAAGAGGGTTATTTTTGTAATTACAGATAAATGAATGCTATTTCCGTAATAAAAGATTGCAACGGGACCAATATAGTAAAAAAATTATGTAGCAGCGAGCGAAGCCATCGCTTTTTGACTCCGACCTTTTTTTCCCTTCAAAATCTAAGCAGGTCGGACAATCGGTGCGGCAGCACAGGATCCACTAGCCTTTCGAGCTCCCCTTAATTAATTTATCATTTAATTTATCACTTGATTAATCAATTGTGCAAACCTACCGAGGAACGGGTGCTCGGCAAAGACCTGATGAGCTACTGGTCCGCAGCACCTGCTGTCGAGCTCGAGGTACGCGGCAACTCATCTATCGCGCAGTGCCACGGTACGAGAGTAACGCCGTTGCTTCCACAATTAGAGGTGCAAATTCGTTTGTACGGATACCATATTTAAAAAATTGTGTCGGAGGAAAAAAAAAGAGCTACTGACAGCGAGCTGCTAGTATTGTGAAGTGTGTGCCGTGGAGTAGGTTTACATGTATGTACTGACATCTTCATGATGATCAGTCCAAGTACACCATAGTCCATACAAGATAAAAGATCGTATCAACTGTGTTATCAGATCCTCGGCCTTCGAGCAACAGCAGTCCGTAGACAGTAGACTATCTCCTGCAATTTCCCTTCATTTCATTCTCTTCCCTATTCCCTTCATCATATTCATTCCTTTTATTTTCTATCATCTTCAACAGTTTCCCCTTAAGAGAATTTGTGAAGGGATTGGAGAGAGAATCACTTTCTATCTAAATTCTCTCTCCAAATCTCGTCCGAAGAGAATAGCGAAGGAAATCTGCTGGAGCACCTGTGATCTATTCGTAAAGGGATTTGAAGGTTGAAAGGAAGCTACTGGAGATAGTCTTACACTCCATAAAAGCAAATTAGGAAGGGCGGCCTTTCCTGCACTATGACTCGCTACAGTGCCCCGATTGCAGCATTGGCTCAAGGGAATCGCCGTGACTCATGAGAGCCCATGATGCATCTTAGGACAAGACACCAAGAGGAGATCGACAGCACTGATGAAGCTTGTACCTCTGCTACAGTATGTATGTAAGGCCCCAGGTTGATGTCGCCGTGTGCCCGTGTGTTCCATGGAACATGTGTATGCAAAAGGTTTTGGATTCTTGCCGCTACATGATCCATCCAACCTTTCTAGATTTCTCATCCTGGCTCAAGACAAACTCGCATGATTCATGGCACATATTTCATCTCAAGATCCTACTAATGGCCAGATGATTAGAAGAGCCCAGCAGCAGCAGCAACATCAGCAGCTACCAATAAGTTCCCTTGTGAATAAGGATGGTCCCTCTGACATGCATTTCAGCCTTTCAGGAGGTGTCACCTCTCCTCCCATCAGGCCAGAATAATAATAGAATTGAAGTTCTGAAGTACAGTGGCACAAAGCATGTCATGTGCCGGCAGCAGCACAGGGTCCTTTCACCTCTTCCTTTACCTTTCCCCAGAGAATAAAAAGGCATACAATGTTTTGCTCCAGAAGAAACAGTGCCCCCCAGTTTGCAGGCTGTGGCAACTGGCAAGTTGGCAACATGTACGACGGCACAGATCTGCTTGTCGGTCAGGAACATGGGTGGAAGTAAAAACTAATGCATCTCCTACCCACCCATGCCATTGTAAATGATGCATTTTGATTTCTCCTGGGTGAGCACGAGCAGCTACAATTATAATTACACATCCTTTTCTTTAGTAAGATAGAAATACTTCTCATCTGTTTTGATTTTGTACGCCATTTTTTTTTGGCAACGGGAGACAGATTCTATCGGTCGTGATCTACCCATCTCATTGTCACAAAGCTCGTACACGAAGTAGGCGAGCTAGGTCTTGGTGTTGGAGTGGCGATGAAGGCTGTTCCGTTCACTTGGAGAGCAGCCCAAAGTAGGGATTTGCCATGGCGGAAGCGAGCTCAACTCCTGCCGCATTGAGGAGTGCCATGTCGACCTTATCCCTCGGCATGACCAGGTAGCCGTCGGCTCTGAGCTTCTGGAACCCGCACAGCTCCAGAAATTCTACGCCGCCTTGCAGATTGCCCACCCTGTCCTGTCGAAGGAGAAGAATGGTAGGTCAAGGATGATCGTATTGCAGGAAGCAGCTTCCTGAAATATAACGGTGTCGCATTTCGTGGCTACCTTGAAAACGGGATTGCTTAGTCGGATCCTCCTGAACTTTTCCTCTTCCGGGTTCTTTACCATGTTGGCAATTATCTTCAACAGTATTTGGAATGCTCTTGTAACTCTAGCACTGTCATCCTACAAATAAAGTGGCATAAAACACATCAATGGTTCCTGGCACGCATCGTACAGTTTTCTTTTACAGTTCTTGGTACACACGAATAGCTCAATTATATGAGGGTGCTGATGAAAGAGACTGCTTGGAAACAAAAGGAGAGCCATTCCTAGACTAAAAGAGACAGCCTAAGAGCACATAATTCAGAAGTCGAATACTGTTGGTGTGCCGTGTGCGGAAGGGCTAGTTCTGGTTCTCTGAATGGACAAAATTCATAGAACAGCATTTGCTTGGAATATTAATGTATATTGTGATGCAGAAGAACATGTAAGATTTATTATGGTATTTGCAAAACATCATATTTAATAATGTTGAAGAACAGTCAATAGCTCAATGCTTCTGTGTCAATAAGATCACGATTCATGAGGGTTCATAATTCACGTCTGCAATGGGAAGATCATTTTACCTTGTGATTCTTCTTCAGAGTTCTTAGGCAGTCCCTCAGTTGTTCTGATGTTACAACAGGCTCAACAGGTTTCATCTGAGCAGTTAAAAATTGTGAGGAATGTGTTTTGAAGGTTTTGCTCACGAAATATAGAGGTACTCTGGTGGGTTTTAGACCTTTGTGAGAGTAATGATCGGAACTGAAGTTCCTGGATTTTCCTGAGGCAAACCAAGTCTTCGCCTTCTTTCTGCCTGCATAGATGGAAATGATTTAAGGCTCCTCAGTAGTCAACAACAAACAATGCAGTATGCCACTGAAAAGTTTTGGACGAAAGTAGTAGCAAATCTGCCTAGTAGTTGTCAAAGCACAAGAAAACTACATCATTCTGATCACAGAGGAACGATTCACTGTAGTAGCCCCTTTATTTTATTTTATTTTTTACAAAATTAGCCCCATACAAAATAATTAACAAAAATAGCCCCCGAAGAGCATCTCCAAGAGAGAGCTCTAAAAATGAGCCTTCAATTTTAATTTAGGACCCCAACTAATTAGATTTAGGGTTCCAACGAAATATTCACTCCAACAATTAGGCCCTAAAACCCAACGAAGATAGGGCTCAATCACAAAGTTGCTAAATATAGCTACTCTCCTAGAGGTCCTAAAACAATTTGCTAAATTTTAACAATTTAGGGTTCTTGCTGGAGTTAATCTTTTCTCCAAAAGCCTTATAATTCAAATTAGGGCCATATTTAAGGCCCCTCTTGGAGATGCTCTAACGCGGAAGCCAATGACGGAACTAGAAAATTTTTTATGGGAGTGCACACTTCAAATTTACAACTCTATAATATTGTGCAATGATTTCGTACTATAATAATACAACATATATATTTGAAATTTGCTAAAAATATAATACAAATAGTTTTAAGATCTTAAAAATCTCAACCCACCAAAATCAAAACTAATTCAATCAAAAAATTTAGCCTATTAAAAAATAAAATTTTTGTGTTACTCAAAATTTTGGGGGTGACGAGTATGTCCCGGCACCCCACCTAGTTCCGTCAATGGCGGAAGCAACTTCCCATGCTACCTAAGCACGGGATCTAGCTCCCGTGTAGAGCACAACGCTCCTGGTACCCAGGCGAGCGCTCGCGCCATGCGGTGCCCCAGTCCCCCATGCACAGTCGCAATGCACCCGCCCCACCACACGGCCAAGTGTTTGCTCCCGCCCACCCGAGCGCCCGGCCCCCACACGCTCCCTCCCACCCGCCCAGGCGCCCAGCCCCCACATGCGCGCGCACGATGCGCCCTCCACGCGGCCGCTCCTCGCTGACCGCATTGCCCGCGGCCCACGATCGCGATCCTACGCACGTGCAGGCTGGCCGCCGCGTGCTACGCTCCCAGTGCCCAAAAGCTTTTGGTTCCGTGCCACTAGACCGCGGGAGGTTTCTTCCGCAGCACCGTAACGCGGTATCTTGCTTTCGCTCTTCCAACCGCAGTAGGTGTGGGCCAGGGAGCTATTTTTATAAATTATTTCACATGAGGGCTAATTTTCCAAAAAAAAAAACAGAGAAGGGGCTACTACAGCGAATCATTCACCATAGAGATAGAGGAATTATGCAGTGTTCAAGAAGGCGCTAGGCGCTAGTCGGGCGGTGAGGTAGGGCCCAGCGCCTAGACGGATTAATCGGGGATTAATCGGATCTAGGCGCTTAGTCCTAGGCGGTCAGATAAAATATATTATAGTAGATATGTAGGATGTAAACAACCAAATAACTAAGCAGTTAAGCACACAATTAGATAAATACCATAGACATAATGACATAGTACCACCCAAAGACATAAGTTCTGACACAATAACCCACAAGCATTTAGCAAAGTAATATACAGAGTTACAGACAGAGGGGGAATGGGGAGAGACAGAGAGAGAAATCGAGAGAGTGGGGAGAGGCAGAGAGAGATCGGGAGAAGGGGGGAGGCAGAGAGAGAGATCGAGAGAGTGGGGAGGTAGAGAGAGATCGAGAGGGGGGGAGAGGCAGAGAGAGATCGGGAGAGGGGGGAGAAGCAGAGAGAGATCGACAGAGGGGGCGGAGAGGCGGCATACGGGGTGGAGAGGCGACAGAGAGAGTTCGAGAGGGGGGAGCAGGGGAGGGAGAAGCGGCGGAGAGGCGGCAGAGGGGGAGGGAGAGGCGGCGGAGAGGCGGCAAAGGGGGAGGGAGAGGCGGCGGACAGGCTTGGCGACGACGACGACGGCGGCTTGGCGACGACGACGACGGCTTGGCCTCCGTGCGAAGGTCACTCCCTTCTAGTCCAGCTCCGTCCTAGGGTTCTGCAACTTCTGCTGCTTTTTATTGATGCTTCACCCGTCCATCAAGAAGTCGGACCGCCTAGACTTGCAAGTCGCCGCCGCCTTCGCCGTATGCCGCCTTCGTCGTATGCTGCCTTGCCTATTCCCGCCTGGGCGCCTGCGACCCGCCTGCGACTTCACCGCCTAGCGGACCGCCGAGGGTGTAGTTGCGGCGGTCGGAGGCCGCGTAACGCCTAGGCGCCGCCTAAATGCGATTTTTTGAACAGGGGAATTATGTTATCACATTTTGATGATAGCGATGGCACCATTGAATAATACTCCAAAACTTATAATGTGGAAACATAAGAATAATAAAGGGCAATTACAACGAATTTATTGGATGAAATGATCATACTCCAAAACTACAATGTAAGGAGTGCATAAGATTCATTGTCCTATAAAAAATGGAATTGAAAACAGTAGATGGGGGAAATATCGCAGTTTTGAAAATATTAGTTAGAATCAAGGGGACCTTATCGTCTTCTATACGCTGCCGAATTCTATCTCTTGCTCGTTTCTCCTCTTCTTGATCTGCTTTCCGACTTTCCATCATGCTGCACCAAATAAAAACATCACTTCTTTATTGAATACCTTTGAGTTGGAAATAGCAGATATAAGTTGCATATGAAATAAACCGTTTTCTTTGATTTTCCTCAAGAGTCCACTTGGCTTCCATAAGATCTTTAGAAGCTCGAATCCTCTCCCTCTTCACATAAATGAAAAAAAAATAAGTTCCAGGTTGCAAGAAAATTGTCATAGGATATGTGACTTGGTTCAGCAATATTTCTCCAAAAGGTTCAACGTATCAGCACAAAGATACTATTCATTATCGACTATATTAGGTTTTTAGTATTATCATTATCTACCTTGTAGGCTATATAGTTCAACATGCTCTCACTTACATTGTGTATGGATTTGTCACAATTAATTTTATTTGTTGAAACTTGAAAATCAAATAAAGCGGTTTTCAAATTGATAGTGTATAAAACACTAACTCTGGACAATATCTATTCAAAGCACATTATGAAGTATAAAGCACTAGCTCTGGATTGGATGAGACAGAAAAACAAAATGTTGGCAAGTGCCACCAATGCAATGACTAATAATGAATTGCTAAAGTGAATTGGGCTTCATATTGACCTTCTTCACACTAGGCAGCAATGATGAATCATACAGTAGTCACTAAATTGTATTAATTCCTTGGTCAATCATACATGTGTGCAGATGATACTGAAATGCCACCTTAATTTGATGTGCCTTCAGGGCTTATATAAGTTAATTTAGTGCAAATTATGTTGCAAAACATACTATAATCAGCTGAAGTGTTATTATTAGACTTAGTTCTCCTTAGACACTACATTGGAAATACATAAAGGAAAATATTTGCTTCATATAACAGTAAGCCACCCCTAGGGGGTTTATTTGCTAAGAAGGGCAAGGAACTTCTATATGTCCCTCATAATCAGGTCATAGCCTACTTTCCTCTAAACATACTTAATAATTTGAAGGACATAGATACGTCACTCAAGGAGAACAATCCACAAGACCATACATGAGGATTGTTCATCTGCATTTTGGGCACTAGCCCTGGTAACAACATCGCTAAGCTGTTACAGCACCTACTCGTCAACATTTGACTAGACAATACTTACATGATGTAAGTTTTCAGAGACAAGGGCAACAGAAAAACATGTGCTCTAGTATCTCCTTTACCAAATGCAATACTTCTAGTCAAATGTCATCAGAAATCATTTGTTGAGCCTGAGATTCTTAGTTCTAACAAAATGTAGGGAAGGAATTGATGCGAATTTCCACCAGGTAATTTTTCCAATAATAGTTATTAGTTAGGCAGGTTCTAGTCCTTCGTGCATGGAAAAAAGGGACTTCTCATAACATGCTGATATGATAGGAAAGGATTGCGGTATCAAAATCAAGAAGAAACTTTTAGAAAGTACATTCTGTCGTCCAGTTGCAGTTTGCTCTTCTGGTTTCCTTTCCTGGGCATGAGCCCTACAAGACAATCATATGCCTATGATACATTTTATACTACAACAACAGATCAAATGAAAGAAATGGCAACCAATACATGTGTTGAGTTACTTGAGTATATTGGTTTTTCATAAATATATCTTGATTCACAGGTTGTGCTTCTTATCTCCATTAGTAGTTTGTAAGAGCATCTCCAGCAAGGGCCCCTAAAACAGGGTCCCTATTTTGGATTTAGGGGCTCCCCCTATTTTTTGAGGCCCTGTTTTCAGAACACAAGTCCAGCAACAGTCCCTAAATCTCAGCCCCTATTTTACTTTTTCTTCTATTTTGACATATCCGCTATGTATAATCTTCATTTGACAACACTAAAATTCAATCAAAAATATTTGTAATACATAAAACATAAGCATATTAACATTTACAATTTAAAAACATGATATTTCAAATTTAAATTTAAAATTTTCAAAACATGATAAAATTTTCGAAGCCTCTCATGTATTTCCCTATCTTCAATAATAGGGGTTGTACTCGTGTCCCTGGGAATTGGGGCTGAGGAGGCAAATTTAGGGGCCTCCTAATTTTAGGGGCTTGAGTTGGGCCCCCCTGGGAATTGGGGCTGAGGAGGCAAATTTAGGGGCCCCCTAATTTTAAGGGCTTGAGTTGGGGCCCTGCTGGATCTATTTTTTTTACTACACTCCCTATTTTAAGGTTTAGGGGCTCTGCTGGAGATGCTCTAACATAAGTGTTCAACTATGACATATGACTTGTCTTATGAAACACGCATTGTGAATCAAAGGTATACTACACTGGTTCAACTATGCCAATACAAGTTAGGACAACTAGTATGTTCACTTGCAAGTTCTATTTTCCTCTGTGCATGAAATCAGAACTGTGTAAATTTAGCAAGTGGGCAAGCTTATGAGCAAGTTATCCCCATATACCTATTTTGTTAAACAGAGAGTAACAATAACACAAAATCCATTTGCCCCTATGGGTCATCCCCAAGAAGATAACTTTATCCTTGAAGTATAGCAGAGGCTCAGAATCTGTAATTTTACATTGACATAGCAGGCTCCAGGCTGTCACCCATATGGAAGATGCTGCAGATTATCGAGTGAAGACGTCCTGATTGTTGACATAATATCTATCAATAGTGGGTTCTTAACAATGCTAAGCAGGTCCGGAGCTTCTTTAGGCCAAAGGAGGCCATGACCCCCTTCCCCCAAGAAAAAATTCTAAAAAATACTTAGTTTTACTACTTAAATACTAACATAACACTAAACTAGTCATCTCTTCTTAAGTGATCTAAATATATGACGTTTAGATTGACCCCCTCTATGTTTTCTTCCAAGCTACGCACTAGTACAGTATTGCTAAGTAATGTTTGATGTTCTTTTCAATAAATCCCCCCTCCGTTGATTTTATAAGGCGCGGTTGACTTGGTGCGGTCTTCAAAGTTGAACTTTAACCGTTAATTTCTTTTATAATACTTTATTCATAGCTACAAAATCATAACAATTGGAAAGTGTTTTCAAATACGAATCTAACTGTATCACTTTTGTCTCATATAATCTATACATTATTGGACTAATTGTTAGTCAAAGTTTACAAACTTAGATTCTCGAAATGCATGGGCACCTTATAAAAATAAACAGAGGGAGTAATACTGATATTTTGTATAGCAGTTCAGATATGAAACCATTGAAGAAAAAGAAACTAACATTGTTTCTTCAATGTTATTTCTCGCTTCGTTTGATGTGTCACCACATTCAATGCTGATTTCTCTTGGAACCTAGACCATCAAAGGGAGTACTCAGAACATAAAGTTTGAAATTGACGAAAGCATTGTTTCATATGACAATGGAGACAAATGGATTCCAGAATAAAGGAAATATACTAGTGAGTAAACAATAATAACTAAACATTTTCTTGATAAGATCTACATGTCTAGCTGGACAGAGCATGTAGGTAACAAACTAGAAAAATTCATCTGCCATATGCAGTAACATGCAAGTTGCTTTAGATTAAACTAAATTGGAAAAGGTTGCAAGGTGCAATCTCAGATCAAACAATTTACAGAAATATATTTAGAGCATAGCTCTCTTTTAAAATGCTTGAAGTGAAAATTTCTGATAGTTTCCTCTGTTGAGAATTATATCATCAGGGTGAGGAATAATGCATATCAGAATGAATTTCTGCAAATGAAGAATAATCACATTACTAAGAAATATCATACCAATGGTAGCTGATCAATCTCGGGGTCACTTTCATGCTCCAGAAGCCAGTTTATTGCAGATTCAAGATTGGAATTTCCTGGTAAAAAAATAGGATTATTTCTCCAATTAATTCAGCTAAGTATTGAAGAATATACTGAATATTTACAAGAAATGTGTTTCCATAGCTTTACAGATAAATCATATAATTTGTAACTTTCAAGAAACAGCATATCTATCAATTGTCATGACTGAATTAGACATACCAGAATAATGGAGTGCCCTAATTGAACGAATTGTGGGGAATCCCATACTTTCAAGTTCACCAAGCATTCTCTTGTCAACTTGTGGGACAGCCATTTCTAGAAGAGAGATTAGTAAGAATAAGAGCACTTCAACTGCCACAAATGCAAAACTAGAGGGAATAGAACAGGAAGAAAATTAGGTAGCCTTGTGGACAAATTTGGCTCACTTGAAGGTAGATGTCCCATAAAAATTTTTAGAAAAAGTTACTGGTAGAGTGAGTGTCCCCATGATCTTATATAATTTCACCTCTCTTTGAATAGATCTATACGTAAATACTTCTGTTTTATGTCCAACATGAAGTAACGATATTCTGTGATTTACATTAGAGCTAACATCTCTGTAGTATATGGATCCTGTTGGTTTGCTGATCTTAATCATTAGGTTATTGGTCCTAATCACCATACCTGGTGGAATAGGTGTACCACAAACTGCCTGGTAAGCATAAGCTAGAACAACAGGCTATGATGACACAGTTAGGAAAATTCAAAAATAGGGAGAGAGACATATTTGCATAATTTGCCATCACAAATATGCAGTCCTATAAAGAGCAAGAGAATGAAAAACGTAGGATCCAAGTAGTTTAACAAAGTAGTTCAGAAGATTTTCAGGTAGCATTGAAATTTTGATTACAACAACATGACGAGCAGAAATTCTTACCTTTTCAAAGTTTTTTCCTTCACTCTGTAACTTCCGAGCCAGGTTGATGTACGAACCCTCTATAAGTAGCGCATAAAGCAATGCATTACTGCTAATGGAAAGGGAAGGACAATTAGCTGAGGAGAATTAGCGCTTTGCTTCTTCTGTACTTCATTCTTGTCTTTTCTTCCCACATGGTTCTTTGGTTCTCCCAGCCAGGAGACTTAGGTGACTTCTTTCTTCTTGCAGTTACTTATACCTTTCTTCCTACTTAGAATTTCCCTCTCGAATCAACACCTTGTTCACAACTGGATCACAAATACAGCCACATTGAGATTATTTATACCTTTCTTCCTTCTTGCAGTTACTTGTTGGAGTATCAATAACATAAGAAGTACAGCCACATTTTGTTGTCCATGGAACCCCATCCCACGATGGCATCCTCCTGCTCGGATTGGTACTCCAATGGCATGACACTGTGCATGCCTGCCATGACAGACTTGTCGCGAATTAGCTCCGCACGTCTGGGGATTCAATCATTCACACAAGAAAAAAAAAAGCTTCCGATTAATTCTAATCCTTTCGCTTAGTATCTAGTGCAATACAAGCGCTGCAAAATAGGTTGGTTTCAGGGCGCTGGTCTGCAAGACAAGAATCATAGGTGGTATTGTTGTTCTTCCTTCAGAAAATTCAGACTCAGATATCGCATACCGATAGCATAGAACGAGAGCAAAATCGAGCTCGTCGAAAGACGAGAGCCAATTAAGAAACTGCTCTAGGAAAAAAAAGATCTTCTTGGAAAAAGCGAGATCAAGACTACCTTACGATCGATAATTTAACCGAAAACTGCAGCACAGAACCGAAAGAAACCATGAGGAGACATGGGCGTTTCGGAAGAGCAATTAAGGAAGAGCATGGGTGCTTACTGCCATGTTGATCTCACTGCGGAGAGAGATCTGATCCCGCGGGGGCTCTGAAGGTCGTCGAATGGTAGCCGGCAAGAGATCGAGGGATGGATATGTGTTGTTTCTTCTTCCTCCTGGACTCCTCCTCGCTAGCTACTAGTTTGTTAATCTTCTCTGGCCGGCAGCGGGATTATAACGCCGAGAAAGGGTCGGGGAAAGGCCGGTTGCTTTCTTACAAGGAGCCGGTCGCGAAGGAGGCTACACAGAGAAGCCACCTCCCGATGACACTGGGCCGTCTAAGCTTGCCGACGAACCTCCATTAAGAAGCAATGGAGTTTCTGGACGGGCTAATTAAAGATGGTGTTTTCTCGAGCAAATTAACGATTTGCCGTAGTTAGCTAGACTTGTCTAGCTAGAAGAAAAAAAAAACCTTCTGCGCCACTGCATTGTAGTATATGTTGAAACGAACTAATAGAGTAGCTAGAGACACATGCATCATGCTGAAATAGAGTTAGCACTTGAGCTGGAGCGCTCTTCGGCGTCGTCGTACGCGGTGATGGCGGCGGAAGGGCGGGTTGTTCGTCGGCGATCGCTCGTTGCCGCCGACGTCGCAGCCATCTGAACCATGTCTATGTGGCGTGTTGCCTCTCTCTCTCTCTCTCTCTCTCTCTCTCTCTCTCTCTCTCTCTCTCTCTCTCTCTCTCTCTCTCGCTGTAACTAAGTTTGTAATGCTTAGAATTAAGATGGTACTCTGCTAGAGATACATGTATTAGTGAAGGTACTATTTCAAAATTCAAATCTCAACTTACGTCGATGCACTTCATACATTTATCTGAAGCATGGTTATCAATACCGGTACGTACCGATTGGTATATACTATTTCAGCACCTAAATCGGTATGAAGTAGCATTATATACAGTACTGGCCTCGATCCCGGTCATACCGTTCTCGGTACTGATCAATACCGGTTTCAATACCAGTCAAATCAGTGGAATTGATAATATGGTCTATTGAACTATATGTTATATTTAAGAGAGGAATGTACATATAAAAATTAGTGTACATATAATATATTTGATATTACTACTATGTATTTGGAGTAATATTATAAGTATATAAAATTTAGTGTACATATACTAAAACGTATGTATACTTATAAAATATACATTATTATACTAAAACCCGAGACAGGATGCCGATATGGACCGGTACTAAAATGTATCTTTCTAAAAGCTAAACCAGTAGAGATCTCAGGTACAAAATTGACAAGTTTGATCCCAAGTGAAGCTACAACTTCAAAATTCAAATCTATACTTACGTCGTTGCGCGCAGTTCATACATGTCCCTCATGAAGTGTTGTTTTTTAGCACAATGAATTCTAAATAGGGATGCAAATGGGCCGGCCCGAGTGGGTCAAAGATGACCCTAGGGCCGACCCATTTGCATCCGTAATTCTAAATCGCAAGCTGGTAAGAAGATATCCACGCACTTTTGATCCATGCGGTTTGCAATTTATTAGATAAAGAATCTGTATATATGGAGATACATCTGGGTTCTCTGCATGATCACTTGTCACAGCCTCGACAAACGGATCAGCGTCATCACAATATCCACTCATCTGTTGGGGCAAAAAAAATTTAAAAAAAATCATTAATTCTACCATAAATCGTAATGATCGAAGAGAATGGAAGCACCCATCCAAATTGCAGACAAATTAAGCACCAAACAAGCCGGCTTTCGCAGTTCGACCTACCTCCAGAACATTAGCAGATGACTTGGGGATGACGGCCGCGGAAGAAGCTATGCAACACCACACGCCGTACGGACTTTTCCCTTGTAGAGAGAGACACTTTTGCCACCGTCGCCTCAGCCCAACCCGACGACCGTTTCGCCTTTCACACGTCGATCACTTCGCCGGCCGGAGAGCGTGGACGCATTCAGCTAGACACCCTCGATCCATGCATGCGAGTGACGACCAGCCAGAGCCGTCGTTAGCGAGGAGGAAGGTTGATACGAACAAGAGACGTACGTGAAACAAGAGCAAAGACGGCAGTCAGGAGACCGGCGCAACTGCTCGGGAATCTCATCTCGTGATTGGGGCAGGAACCAGTCGTCTTACCGCGGCACGTCGGCCGGTGGCCGAATTGTTTCCTACTTATAATTGTAATATAGTCTTATACTACTCCTTAGTTCCCTTGTAATACAAGTTGTATAAATCTTGAAGCAAATGAAGGGGTAAGTAAGAGAGATGCTTCTATGCTCTTCCCTTTTAAAGTTGCACAAACATTAAAGCATGAATGAAGGGTGGATGAGGATTACTTACGCATTCGTTTGCTTCAAGATTTGTGCAACTTGTATTAGGAGTGAAAGCATAGAAGCACCTCTCGGTAAATAATCCTCATCTACCTTTCATTAATGCTTTAATATTTGTGCAACTTTAAAAAGAAAAAGCATAAAAACACCTCTCGGGGATTAACTAAGCGCTTGGAAGTATCCGTAGGATTAAGTTAGCTTCGTATGGGTGTGAATTGCGATGGTGACAGACAAACGAGCCGCGAGCCGAGCAGTCAAAGATGGCCAACGTATTTGCTGAGGCGTTCAATCGGTGGACTCGGCCCAGGATGGCGGTGGCGCGTGCTGGCCCTTTTTTGCGGTCTACACCCTGTAGTTTTTGGGTTTTTGCTCAGCTGTGAGGTAGCTCGATCGATAGTTAAGGCCATTTTGCCATTGCGCATGCTGGATAATGCCATATTTGATTTTATTATTCCAGGCTTCCAGCACGGTGCATGTATCTCTAGCTACTCTATTAGTTCGTTTCAACATACTACAATGCAGTGGCGCAGAAGGTTTTTTTTTTTTTTTTAGCTAGACAAGTCTAGCTAACTACGGCAAATCGTTAATTTGCTCGAGAAAACACCATCTTTAGCCCCCTACAGAAACTCCATTGCTTCTTAATGGCGGTTCGTCGGCAAGCTTAGACGGCCCAGTGTCATCGGGAGGTGGCTTCGCTGTGTAGCATCATGCTTACTCGAGTACACGTGTGTGCGTACAGTATGAGCTAGAGTAGGTGTATGTCCTACCATTGTGCTAATTAAAAGAAAAGTTTAACATTATGCCCTAGACTCTAATATATTACTTTGTCAGAAGAAACAGTGCAAACTACAAGGTATGAAAGGACGTTTATGCCCAAAAAAAATACGAGAGAAACAAATATTACTCCTTCCGTTAAAAAATATGAGATGTATTTTGACTTTATAATAGGATTAATGTGATGGTGAAATCAAAAAAAAAAAATGAGAGAAAATGACTTAAATATTTCTCACGGTAGTCTAAGAAAGATGACATATAATACTTTGTATGTGTGGTAATGAATAGAAGACTTTTTACTATCATTGAGATGTACCAAAAAAATACATCGAGCTAGTACTAAGAAGTATCAAAAGTTCAAAAGATAAAGATACAAAGGGATAAAAAAAAAGTTTAACAATAATTTGGTGGCATCTCGTGGTACCTTCTAAGGATATATGTTAAAAACTCTAAATGATTAAATGCTTCTGGTTGAAAGAGAATAAATAGGTATATAATAGAAAATATCTTATTAAAATCTACATATAAACCTTATATTTATCGACAATTTCATTGATACTGCACCCTTATATTTGTTGACCGGGGAGTAGGAGAAAAGAGGAGGCATCGGGCCTCCTTCGCGACCGGCTCCTTGTAAGAAAGCAACCGGCCTTTCCCCGACCCTTTCTCGGCGTTATAATCCCGCTGCCGGCCAGAGAAGATTAACAAACTAGTAGCTAGCGAGGAGGAGTCCAGGAGGAAGAAACAACACATATCCATCCCTCGATCTCTTGCCGGCTACCATTCGACGACCTTCAGAGCCCCCGCGGGATCAGATCTCTCTCCGCAGTGAGATCAACATGGCAGTAAGCACCCATGCTCTTCCTTAATTGCTCTTCCGAAACGCCCATGTCTCCTCATGGTTTCTTTCGGTTCTGTGCTGCAGTTTTCGGTTAAATTATCGATCGTAAGGTAGTCTTGATCTCGCTTTTTCCAAGAAGATCTTTTTTTTCCTAGGGCAGTTTCTTAATTGGCTCTCGTCTTTCGACGAGCTCGATTTTGCTCTCGTTCTATGCTATCGGTATGCGATATCTGAGTCTGAATTTTCTGAAGGAAGAACAACAATACCACCTATGATTCTTGTCTTGCAGACCAGCGCCCTGAAACCAACCTATTTTGCAGCACTTGAATTGCACTAGATACTAAGCGAAAGGATTGGAATTAATTGCAAGCTTTTTTTTTCTTGTGTGAATGATTGAATCCCCAGACGTGCGGAGCTAATTCGCGACAAGTCTGTCATGGCAGTTGAGGTGTATCTTTCGATCACATTTAAGTTCTATTATCTCGATAGTATTCATCGATCCCATATAACATACTCGCATCTAGAGATGTTGGAAGGTTAACTGATTGGAATACGATGTCCTGGGTACACGATCGATTGATAGCTCTGACATGAAGATATTTTCGAGAACAGCTCTTACCTCTTACATGAAGATTAAATTTTTGTACAGCCAAATTCCAGAAGATAATATATAGATGCATCATGCATCGGAGACTCTTGGCTTGTATTTTCTTTCAGTTTGGAATTTGAATGAACGTAAGGTGCCGGCAAGGTAGAGACCTACCTTGCGGTGTCGCTTGGCCTCCAAAAACTGCAGATTGTCCGACCTGAAAAGACTAATCGCTGCATTAGCCCATCATGTTTGCATGTTAATTTGGCCTTAACTAGTCGAAGTGGTGAAAATCACAGAAGGTGATTAGTTTCTTGATTAGATAATTGACACGTTCCATTTATTAGTCCATGCAGTGTACGTGTAAATGGCCGGAAGTCGTGGCATATATGTGCATGGTTTCCTTTTCCTTTTTGCTTATTTTCGTCGGTCAGACCAATCTACTGCCACTCCTACTACCTAGCCGTGTCAAGTTGACATGTTCTACCATCACAAGCCTCTTCGTGCTAGTTTGACCGCTTAGCGATCTTCTTCTGAATTTTTAAATGAAAATCCCCCGTGATTAAAAAGAAAAGTAAATTTCAAGTGTTAAGAACTGTATAATTACGCATAAAAGCCGAGATACAAATCGAACCTTTATACCTTGTTTGAAAGTCCATATCCAGATAATGTACATGAATCTTGATCGAGAATGGACCTCCTAAATAAGTTCTTGATAAAAGAGATACCCATCGGAAATAGTGTGTATTAAGGTGGTGCATGGTGACCCATTCGTGTAGGAACGGGTTGGGTCGTTAAGGATGTATTTGGTTGATGGGATAAGATTAAATGGAATGGAGATGATTCTGTATTTGGTTCTATTGTTTTGAGTAGATGGAATGGTTCAGCATTTAGAGAGAATATTCCTTAAATTTGTATCACTTGCTCTAGAATAGGATGATGTTTAAGCAACCAAACACATGGATGAGTTCTTTTCTTAAATCATCTCATGCATATACTACTTGATACATGCAACCAAATACACCCTAAGTTTGTAGACGAGTATAATCTCGGAGTTTCATTTATACTATTTAGAAATTGTATAAATATTATGAATGATGGCTTGCATGCATGCAGAAGGAGCAGAAGAAGAACGCGCACGTCCCAAAGTTCGGCAACTGGGACAACGACGGCAACATGCCGTACACTCTCTACTTTGAGAACGCGCGCAAGGGCAAAGGCGGCGGCAAGATGATCAACCCCAACGACCCCGTCGAGAACCCGGAGGCCTTCTCCGTCGCCGCGCCGTCGCCGAACCGCTCCGAGGGGAGACCAGCTCTTCCTCCTCACCACGAGCGCCGGCCCAGCGACGCTCCGCCGCTGTCCCCCAACCCCTACGCCGGGTCGCTGCACCACCGCCACGCCGGTGGCGAGACGCCGAATAGACGAGCGGGCCGACGGACAGGCGGCGGCGGTGGCGGGTACAGCGTCGAGCAGTCGCCGTCGCCGCTGCACCAGCACAGCCAGTCCAGGGCGGACTACTCCGAGAGCGGCGGCTACGGCACCGTCGCCAGCTCCGTCCAGCGGTCCCGAGCCAAGGGCGGCTCGCGCGGCAATGAGACAGTAAGAATCTGCTCTTAGTTCTACAGCGTCTGATGCTACAATTCACCATGCGTTTGCAAGGTAATTGACGTGGTGCTCTACTTCTTGTTGGAATGGCAGCCGACGAGGGGGTCGGCGGTGCCAAAGTTCGGTGACTGGGACTCGAACCCGGCGTCGGCGGACGGCTACACGCACATCTTCAACAAGGCGAGGGAGGAGAAGCAGAGCCAGGCGGGGAATACGCCGGGGCTCGGCAAGGTCTCCGCGCATGGCGACCGCTCCAAGCAGCACGACGACGGCTACGCCTCCTCGGTGAGTGGCACAAGCGTACTAGAACATGACTGTTTCTTGCCGTCATTGGTTTGTTCATGTCGATCCTTGTTCATTTCGTGATCTCACTCGAGCTTTGCAAAATTTCCCCACTTTGGTTCACTTGCAGGGCTGGTCGTGCTTTGGATGGTGCAAATAGAGATGGCTTTGTAAATTAGGAGGGAAGAGGGGTTTGTCCATTGTGATTCAGCTTGGAACTGCGTTTCCTTCATCCTACTATAAATTCACATTTTCTGGGACATTATTGGGCATTGGGCGTTGCACAATGCCCACAATCGTTTTGTGATAGCTTCTCTTTTTGAAGCGAAATATAGAGTTCATGGTCACTGTAATGCTAGGGTAAGTATTGCATTGTTGGTTGGTTCTTCTGTACTGAGTTTGCCATACATGTATGGCATGTTTGAACATTGAAGTGAATGGATGCTGTTGGTATTTGGGTTTGTCCTCGTTCTTACGGTCATTTTCCTCCCTTTGGCAACACAGTAAGTCATGCAGGAGGGTTGGTATCCTCTGCCATGGGAAAGTCATGGCAGGCATGCACAGTGTCATGCCATTGGAGTACCAATCCGAGCAGGAAGATGCCATCGTGGGATGCATGCCAGCATATGCAGAGCAAGCTGCTATCTGACAGACAATTCAAGCCAATGAACTCCTCTGCTATGCAATCGTCTGTTCTCTTCTTTAATTTCGCTCAGATTAGTCAGATTTAATTTTTTTAAAAAAAAATCGAAGGAATTAAAAAGGAAGAATTCACCCTCTGCCATACGGTTCCGCTCAGGGTTTACAAAACCGTACCGCCAAAACCGGCTCGGTTTTCGCAAAAACCGCGCGAAAAACCGCTAAAAAACCGTCAAAAACCGAAGAGTTGGAAAATCCAAAAAAATTGAAAAAAATTGAAATCCGTTCGGTTTTTCACGGTAAACCGCTAGGGTTTCACGAAAAACTAACCCGACCTCTTCGAAAACGGTTTTAAGTGGTTTTACGCGAAAAACCGCGGAACATACAAATTTTTTCAAAATTTTCAATTTTTTTTTAATTAGACCGGTTTACCGAGCGGTTTTGCATCTCGAACCGGAGCGGTACGCGGTTTTCGAGCGGTTTTCGGCGGTTTTGTGAACCCTGGGCTATCTCGCGTACTTTTTGCTCTAGATTTCGTCAACAGTTGCAGATTTAGTTGCCTGTTTCCCCCGATGCGTTGCGACAGATTATAAACGGCTACACGAGCACAGGATGGTTCCAGGGATAAAGTTGCTGTGAACTTGGACGCAGGATGTCCCATTGCTGGGAATGGGAGCCAGCGTGAGGCCCTGATCCCTACGGCTACACGGACTGCACCCGTTGAAGTTGAAGCTCTAGACGATGAAGTATGTTTGCTTTCTGCTTGTTGTATTGAATTAAAGGATGCACATACACCAGTGTGTCACCATGATTATTTACACTGAACTGTTGTTTCTTTTAACAGAGGAGCAACAGGAAAGCTAGGGTACATCCTGCGGTTGTAGTAGATCTGGAGTTGGACACTAATCAGGAAGGTAAGATCATTACTTACAGTGAACTCTGCATATCCTTCATGTAGTTTTTCCTTTGCACGGTGCCGGTTCAAATCATGGGTTGTTACAGAATATTTGGATATTTATCTTCAATTTAGTTTTGTATTCATGATCCAGTTGTGCATATTGGTTGGAATCCATCTCCGAATTTTGCAAAATTCTTTGGAATATTTATGAATGAGAAAATTTTGTTGCAAGCTATTTGGAGGATGGAGGAGTCCTACGGTTCTATCCTCTGCATTTTACCTATGCTGCCATGCAATTTCCAAGTGACAAAAGCAACATGCCACCATGGAATAAAAAATGCGAACAGTGATCTGAAACTCCGGTCTCTATATTCCACATTTTCTGACACTATAAGCGTTAGATAATCTCATCTTTTCTGTGTACTAATTGATAGGCATCCTTATTTTCAGCTAAATCGTTATTTCTTCGTGCTGTACATGGAACTCTAACTATGTCTTTCTCGCCTTTGCAGCCAAACAACGCAGTTCGAGTTAGCAGTGTCTGTACCAAGGTTGCTCCAATGGAATTGATTTTTACCTGCCCAGTTTGTCTGAACTTGCCTTCCTACAGCTGCTGATCAAGTCAGCGAGCCTGAACTTCAACTCTCCATGTTTACCGATTCATTTGTCGTGGCAAAAGAACTTCAACGGTAGTCAAGCAATGGAACTGCAATCGTTTTTCGTTAGTGGAGAAGGCATCTGCTTGATGAGGTCAACAGCAGATATAAGAACAAGAATCCATATTCCCAATTTCCAGTGATGAACCTCCATTAGTGACCTAGTACAATTTTCATCTGAGCTCTGAATATCCGGTTTTCAGATCAAGAGGAAATGTCCTCGAAGGATTGAAGACGAAATGTCCTCAAAGGATTGAAGAGGAAATGTGGACTTCAGAATGGTCGGTCGCCGACCATGGAGCACCGGGGTTGGGGTCGGGGAACGATTCTCCGGCCACGGAGCACCGGAGTTGGGGTCGGAGAACGATTCTCCGACCACTAGTCGGGTTCACAGGAGAGGTCCGATCGAAAACGTGCGGCTAGGATTGAAGAGGACACGAAGGCCACGAGAGCATTTTTCGCTATAGAGCGGTTCGACCGGGAGCCGTCCGATCAAGTTTGCACGGTTCACGCGCCCACGGCCCCTCTTCTCTTGCAGTCTGTATCTCGTCCTCGCCGTCTCCCCCCAATGGATTCGCAACGATCCATGGCGAAATGCGGTTGACGAATTGCTACAATGTTACGACCCAACAACCCGCACTTTCAGAGGGATTTGACAGGATTGCAAAGGGGCTAATTTAGGGATTAATCTGGCCTCGCTACTTGGGATTCCATGATCTTCTCATTCCATAGCTAGTTAGGAATTAATCTGGTCCAGGGGGTGGAACTAGGGGTGCCGGGTATGCTTAGGCATCCTAAAATTTTGAGAAATTCTAAAATTTTACCTTTTTAATAGGCTAAATTTGTTGATTGAATTGGCTTTTATTTCGGTGGTTTAGGATTTTTAGGACCTTTTGTACTTTCAGTAAATCTCAAATATATATGTTAATATTATAATAGTACGAAATTATTATATAAGACTATAGAATCGTACGCGTAAAATATGTAGCCATCGAAAAAATTTCCAGCTCCACAGCTGATCTGGCCTGCACGGGATGTACTGGCTGGTAATGGAGCTAATGCCGGGGAAATCTCTACGTTGATGTCTCAATCACCCTCTCTGTTAGCGTTATCCGCTTGCAGCCCGATTCTCTGAAATGATGAGAGAATTGGACAGCTTCTTTAGCTGAAAGAAAATGACATGCATGGCTGATCATTCCTTGGCTGGTCTGATTCTCCCAAACAGTCCATCGACGCGCTGCCACCTCAGTCCGTGTCGGTGACACCTCATGCCAACTTCATCTCTTGCTTTCATCAAGTACCATATTTTTTAAGAGTGTATAGAGATCATCTGGATGTTTTTGTTCTAAAGAACATCTAAATTTTGGACCGTATGATCAAAACACACATCCGTCCGATCAAAACATAGCAACCCACCTTGAATCCAGGGGAGCATGCATCGATCTCAAAGCAAATCCAATAGCCAGGTATTTAAATGGTAGTTGCTAAAGAAAACATCCGGATAAAAATTATCAAAAATCCCTTTTTCTTTTGAAGAAACATCTTCTGGCTCTACAAGCGTTTAACGCTTTCTTTTTTCTTTTTCTTTTTCTTTTTTTGTGTGTGTTGATCTTTTCCATCTTCTTTTCCTTTACGCACTGCCATCCGTAAAGAAGAGTTCAGACTTGCCGGACGCAGCACAATACTAGCACATGACAATATGCCTCTTTCCCTCCAGAAAGGGCCAGCAGGTCCACTTCGACCAGGACCGGATGCTACATTGGATTTTGATTGGACTTGTCTGGATTTGGATAACCATGTGTTTGATGTTTGATGGGAGAAATCAAACGAGATCAACATCAGATGGAATCATCATCGTGTATATATACTAGCTAGCACTTCGATCCTCACTCGTCATGCAGCCTCATGAATCACGATCATGGACATGTAGGGTCTGTTTGGTTGGTTGCATGCCCCTAGCCTGGTTCGTATGACTCATGCAAGCTGACAGGGAACAGGCTGAGTGGATGCAAAATGGTTTGTTTGGTTAGCTGTATGTGCTGATCACCTGGTTAGGTGAAGTTGTTTGTTATGTATGAAGGGGAAATAGATGTAAGAGATGCTATTTGGTTGGATGTATGTATCTAGCTGGGTGTTGTGACTCCAGGTGAGGTGAGATACCTCTCACAGCAAGCTAAATAGACACCAGTCATAGCAGCAACCAACATAAGCATATATAAGTTAAAAATGATCTGTCTTGAACATACAGGAAACCAACATAAGTATGTTTTAACAACATTATCCAAAAAATAGAGTTCTTATAGCTGGTATAGATACAAATATTTTAACAACATTGTGACATCAAAGGGAACATCAGCTAGCGCTTCATGATAGTTCTCATTGAAGCTGCTGCCCCTCGAGTACAACTCTTGGCGCAACTGGTTGCTCTTTGAACATCAGAGGAACATCACTAGCACCGTTGCTCTTGGCACAACTGAGGGACTGAAGCATCTGCAAAAAGGAAATGTCAGTGAGTTTAGGACTTCAACAGTGATTCACAAATTTCTACATTGTATAACTCACAAACTCACAAATTTCAAGAACAATTGAAGCTCACAGTTTTCCCAGGATCACCAACCGATTTGTTCTAGAAAACCACCTGATTTCATATTTTTGCTTATAAACTTAAACATGCCTGCACAAGCCATAAATAAGTAAAAGTCATAAAGTTGAACTCCACATCGAAGATAAACTAGTCTTATGTATTTAGATGCAAAAGAATAGACATGCAGAATGGTCAAAGAAAACATCAAGAATAGATGAAGCAGCTCACGGAATGTTCATTAACATGTAAAACACATAAAGCCAAGACAATATGACTTTGTATGACTCAAACTTAACACAAGAAAATTAAATCTGAAAATTGTTGAATGAACATAGCACAGATCCATACATGGAAAAACTTCTGAGGAACTCACTGAAACCTGTTGCAGGTACCGGGCGACAACCGCCACTCGGATGTTCCTCGCCTACGCTAACTCCCAAAGCAAGAAGGAACCAACTAATTCATTGGATAAAAACAAGATTTCAAGCACTCTATCTATGTATGCGTGGCACATGGTCACACAATGACCACAGCGTCGTGCGCATTGCGAAGCCGAAGACGTGGGCGAGGTACTTGGGGTGGATGGTCTCCGAAGATGGTGCGGTCGTTGTCGGAGATGAGTATGATGAAGCCCTGGCACTTCTCCTCTCGCCGCTTCCAATATCTCGACAAAATGTTCAGGACCGAAGAGCTTGGTGCCGCCACCGCTCACATCGCACCTTCTCGGCGGCGCACCGCCCTCGGACGGACATATGCGTGAGGCCCTGTGGTCGGCGATGGATGAGTGGAACGGACGATGGCGAGGCGGTCCTCCGCGCCGAGCCTCCCGATGACCAGATCCATGGACTTCCTTAGCAGATCCCTCTTGGATGGAGCGGCGCCGAGCAACCGCACTGGCGTCGAGCAGCGTGATGAGGTCGACGGGTGCGCGTCGCTCCGTCGTCGCCGCGGCTGGCACCGTGACGCGCACGAGCACCTGGAGGCGAGTGGCGGAGGGAGGCGAGTAACCCTAGGCGAGTGAGGGGGCGAACGAAGGAGACCAGTGGAGGAAGGAGCGGCGAACGCGAGAGAAGTCGCATCCACGGGCCAGGCGAGAGATGGCCGTCGAATGCGTTTCTTTGGGCCAGGACGGATGCACGCACGCCCTGGGCCGAGATTGATCAAAAAAACATGAAACCAAACAGTTGCATGAGTAAATTTTATTGCATCCACTCATGCTATACATGGTGCATGCAAGCAACCAAACACACCCGTAACTGCTGTTACAAGATACAGATACTCCCTAATGCACGCTAGGACCATAAGGTCACTTGATTAATTAACCAGTGGATTCTGTAATCCCTGCAAACGCAGCCATCTGGTACGTGCATGATGCATTGATACATCATAGGCTCGTGCTCAAGGATTTTCATTCACATATGGGACATTAGCTTTGTCAAATAAAGCTGTAAGTTGAATTCCATGGATAGAAGGGTGCATGGAGTGAGACTGGAGTGGTCACCGACAGAGCCGACACAACCATCTCTCTCTCTCTCACACACAGTGGACAGTGACTTGCTCAGTTGCTTGAGCTACAGGCCGGTGATGAAACTAGAAATTTTTCATCAAAGGTGTATACTTTATGGGTATAATTCTGCAGTCTTTGACAATTATTTCATAACAGCGTAAATCCAACACATATATTTAAAATTTGCTAAAAGCATAATATAAATAGTTCTAATATTTCAAAACTCTCAAACCGCCAAAATTAAAACTAGTTCAATAAACAAATTTAACCTATCAAATAGATGATCTTACGTCACTTTTCAAAATTTCGTAGGTACCAAGAGGTACCGCCCCTGATACAAGCTCAGGCGAGCCAGTATTACAATTGACCCAGCCCAACCATAACTCCGATCCAGGCAGGCACGACCTGAGTACAGTTGACTGATCAGGTTCTACTCGAGCTGTCATACATCCAGCTGAAGCCTTTGAACTTTGGAGCGTAGTTCAGAAAAAGTGAAGAAGAAAAAAAAAACCGACCTGCAAAGTTCAGAAAACGACGAACCAATTAAGCTACGCGTTATCGTACGGAGCTGATGAAAATAGGTAATACTAATAGGGTAACCTGGTTACGAATAACTAGGCAAATCTTTCTGCGCTTTAATGCAGTACTCGATCTGGAGTACGAGGCCAATTAAGTTAATCTCAATTCTCACAGGCCAGCAGCGACAAACATCCCGTGTAATTTTACTTTGTGGCTCGCCAGTTCTGACTCCTTTTCCCAGCTGCCTCAATGGATGGAATTAATTAACCGCGTATCTCGCTTCGTTGTTTGCGACGTGGCAATCTTTCTACGGTCGAATCCCAGCGTCGTTGCCGGAAACTTGAAGACCTTCAGTAGAGTGCCCAGCAGTTTCCTGAAGCTAGCTCCAGCTGCAGGGCTAGCTGCTGATTCAAGAGAAAGATGAGCTACTGATTCATGCCTATCAGCAACAGCAACAACACGAACACTACAGCATTGTGACGGACCGCCTTTTCAGGGGTGCGTTTAAATTCCGAAATGACTACCCAGGAAGATTAGTCACCGGAAACCAAATCGTTCATTACCCGCAAACGAATGATTCAACTGTTTTTACATCACATAAGGCCTATCGGCCAGAGTTTTTAAAGGAAGCGGCGAGCTTCAGAGTATATATTACATCACAAAGATAAATAAATAAGAAAGCAAACTCCACAAAGTAGTCGGCGAAGATCGAGACTAGAACCACATCAGATCGCCGTCTACGATCTCTTGGAAGTCACCAACATCTTGATACTCTAAAATGGGTTAATTAAGCAAGGGTGAGTACTACAACGTACTCAACAAGCCACACAGTAAATCCTGATTATTATATGCAAGGGATAACAAGAGATAGCCATATGTCTTATTTGTGTATGCACGTTTTCATAATATTTGGCATTTCATTTAAAACACAAATCATACTAATAATATGAATAAGGGGTTTCCAAAGTTATTCATTCCCATACTTGTTAATCCAAAAACTACTTGAGCTTAGGTTCGGATTCACCCCATTTTAACTCAGCTTCATTTACCTGGAAGCACTACGTATTCGAATACCATTTGATTACACTCTGCAGAGGTGTTCACTTTACCCACAAGATTCCACGATCGTTATGCCACGCGATTAACATGCAACTTTCATGCATGCACGGATCGAGGTTATCATAGCTTTCGTTGGATCTTTCCCCTTTAGCCCCTATCCTAGAGTTTCGGTCCACATTAACCCGGGGTCCCCACCGCCAGAGTGAAGTTCGCGATCCCGCTATCGTGGACACCTACCGCTGTGAACCCGAAATGCCACGCTTTCCTCGTGCACACTTTCGCTTTCACCCCCATAATCGCGACCATCTCCCATACCGGAAGGTAACCCTGCTCCTATAGGTATTCCGGGGAAAGTACAATGTACCGAGCTACGTTGAATCAAGCCAACGAAGTTGACCGGCCCAACCTGTGGTTGAACGGTTTCTTAAGTTATTTACTTTTGCCCAAGGTTGTAAGTCCTTACTTGTCATAGACCAAACCATTACATTCCACATCCCCTGGTATCCGCAGTACCATCATCCATCCATACCTTGGTATCAGTCCTCGTAGGGATCGACTAACACCCATCCCAGAGTTAGCCCAATCTTGTCCCCGGACCGCAACATTTCATAAACATTCCATATCTAAGTACATCGACATTTCATGTTTCCTTTTTAAAATGGTCTAATTAACTATAATAGAATACCTAGCCAAATAATGACAATAGTGATGTTCTAGGGTTACAAAGGATTATTCGGATTTAATATTTGTCAAGGAAGTTCCATGAGCCTTTTTGGCATTAACTAGCTATCATGTCATTCAAACATACCAACGTTGCGATATTTCAACATATAGTTCGGAAATAATGCGGTAGAAAAATAATTATGAACTATTTTAAGGAATTTTAGGTTCAACATGATCAATGGAGTATGGCTTGCCTTGCGGGCGGAGGGTTCCCTAGTTCGGTGTTGGCGTGAGTCGTGCTCGGCGTCACGTTGGTCCGGCTCCGATTCCCAAGATCTTGCTCCTGCTCTGTATGCCTCCGGGAGTTGGTACTGCTTTGGCCGTCGGCTCTAGCGTAAATAAACACCATAAGATAAACAATAAACAATAAATAACACAAAAAGAAAGAAGAGAAAAGAAAAGAGAAAACTTGAGAGAGAAAATAGCCTAAAATGGGTGGGAGGGCATTTTGGGAATTTTGGAACTTGGTTTGGCGGAGCGGAGGTCATTTTTGGACTCAGTGGCTCGAAACGGTTCTGAATATGTATTTTTGTGCATTTTTGGACTTTCGGGTATTTTTGGAGCATTTTTGGATTTTTAAAAGAATTAAACGAATAAAAGAAATTGAAATCTGAAAAGAAAAGGAAAATGCCATCGTTCATTTTGGGTCGCGCCCAAAATTGACTTCTCGCCCGCCACATGAGGAGTGGCTCTTGGGGCCTATCCATGCGACGGCGCATCAAGACGAACGGGCCCGAGCGACAGAGGGAGAGGGCGGCTGACGCAGGCTGTGGTGCGTCTGTGAGGGAGTCGGGCAGTGAGGACCGATGGAAATGGCGAGAGAGAGGAGGGGTGGATCGCGCGTGGGGACGCTTTGTCGCCGACACAGGCGTGGCCGTGGCGGAGCGGCAGCCCGTGCGAGGCCGAGAGAGGCGCCGGAGGTGGGGAGATGATGGGCAAAACACGCTTTAGGGCACGGAGCATTGGGGTTTTGGGAAAAATGGAGGAGCTCACCCGCTGGTGCTAGGCACGGCTCGGGGAGTCCGAGCGCACATGAACGAGCTATCGGCGAGTCCCACGGAGACGCAGTGAAGGGCTCGTGGGGCGAGCTCGGGCACGGAGGGCAAGTGAGAGAGGGCAATCGAGAGGAGGGAGTGGTGGGCTCGGTGAGCCATGAATGGCGGCCGAGGCCCGAGCTTAAATAGGCGAGGAGGCGGCGGGGGTCGTCGGCCTCATGATGGCGGCGACTTCACGGGTGAGGGGCGGGCAGCTCGAGCGCAGCGTGGGGCTCGGGCGGCTAAGCGGCGAAGGCGGAGTGGGCTAGGGGCTAGGGCGGCGACGGCACGCGAGGTCACGGGCGGAGCTCGGCTCTGCCATGGCAGAGCGCCGCGGGGAAGAGGAACAGGGGCAAGGCGCCAGCGCGCAGCGAGCGCGGCTAAAGCGGCAACGTCTGGCGCGCGGCGGATGCTGGCGACCGAGCGGGGCGGGCGCGAGGGCGAGGAGGAGGCGTAAAAGCCGAGAAAGGAAAGCGCCCAGACGGCGAAACTTTCCAAAAACGGAAAGAACTCGTAATTTAACCGAATAAATTTAAATAAAATCCGAAAAATTCAGAAAAAATCATAAAATGCAATTAGAGACTAATTCAAACTCAAATTTGAAATTTGTTTTGAAATTTGTGGTTATTTCAACCTACCCCCCTTAAAATAAATCTCGTCCCCGAGATTCACTTACCTGGGGAAGAGGTTGGGAAAATCCTGCTGCAATTCCGACTCCTTTTCCCATGTGGTTTCCGTGAGCGTGTGATTCTTCCACAGTACTCGGCATACTCTGACATCTTTATTTCGAAGTTTCCTTTCAACTGTCTCAATAATCCGGACTGGTTCCTCTGTATAGGTCAGATCATTCTGTAAGTCGATTTCTTCTAACGGTATTTGCTCTGCGGGTTGTCGAAGACACTTCCTTAATTGTGATACGTGGAATACATTGTGTACCCTTGACAACTCAGGACTCAACTGTAGTTTGTAGGCTACTTCTCCAATTCGGCCTATGATCTTATATGGTCCAACATATCTTGGTGCCAATTTTCCCTTAATCTGAAATCTATGCACAGGTTTGAATGGTGTTACTTTCAGATATACGAAATCTCCAACTTGGTAACTGATATCCTTTCTTCTTGTGTCAGCATAGTTCTTTTGTCGTCCTTGTGCTATCTTTAAATTTTCTCTGATGATCCTCACATGAGCCTCTGCATCATGTACAATCTGTGGTCCTAGTAATTGATTCTCTCCCACTTCAGTCCAATTCAAAGGGGTTCTGCACTTTCTTCCGTAAAGCGCTTCAAATGGTGCCATTTGTAGACTGGCCTGATAACTATTATTGTAAGAAAATTCTGCAAATGGTAAACAAGTGACCCAAGATGCTCCATAGGTCAACGCACAAGCTCTTAACATATCTTCCAATATCTGGTTAACTCTTTCTCGTCATCCATCACCAGGTGATATCTTTGTCGGAAATTCAGGTCTGTCCCCATGGCTTCATGTAGACTCTTCCGTAATTTTGATGTGAACTGGGCTCCTCGATCGACACAATCTTTTGGGAATCCCATGTAATCTAACTATCTCGGTCAGGTATAGCTCGCTAGCTTATCCTTGCCATAGGTCCGCTTGACTGGTATGAAATGTGCTACTTTAGTCGATCTGTCACACTATTACCCATATGGAATCAAATCCTTCTTTGTGCTTTGGGTAGTCCTGTAATAAAATCCATTCCGATTTCATCCCACTTCCATTCAGGATCGGTAGAGGTTGTAACATTCCAGCGGTCTTCGATGTTCGATCTTAACCTTACGGCACCGTCACAACACAATACGTGCTCTGCTATCTCTTTCTTCATGCCTTTCCACCAATATTCACCTTTTAAATCATTGTACATCTTCGTCTTTGCTCAGGTGTATGGTGAGTTGGGATGAGTGAGCTTCTGTCAAAATCAATCCTCTTATATCTTTATTATTGGGAACACATATACGATTACGGAATCGTACTATGCCTTGCTCATCTTCCGAGAATTCTGACGGGCCTTTTTCATTCATTTCCTTACGGTACTGCTGGATTTCTTCATCTTCTTGCTGGGCTGTTTTGATTTGACTGAGTAGATTTGACTGGATTGTAATGGACGCTAAAAATCCTTTTTCCACTATCTCTGTAGGTTCAGTAGTTCCATTTCAAATTGTAGGCATGTTGTGAGATGTCTGGCTTTATGCAGGCTATGTGGTGGCATGATTTTCTACTCAATGCGTCCGCTACTACGTTAGCCTTTCCGGGGTGGTATTGTATCTCCAAGTCGTAATCATTGATCATTTCCAACCATCTTCTTTGCCGGATATTCAGATTTGGTTGAGTGAACACATACTTCAAGCTTTTGTGATCCGTAAATACGTCACTATGATTACCCAATAAATAATGTCTCCAGATCTTCAGTGCATGAACTACCGAAGCTAATTCCATGTCATGAGTTGGATAATTCTCCTCATGGGGTCTTAATTGTCGGGAAGCATACGCAACTACCCTTCCATCTTGCATCAACACGCAACCTAGTCCTTGTTTTGATGCGTCACAATATATCTGAAAATCCTTACTTGTGTCGGGTAATATGAGTACTGGGGCTGATGTTAGTCTTGTCTTTAATTCCTGGAAACTTGCCTCGCATTTCTCAGTCCATTTGTACGGGCTATCCTTCTTGAGTAGGTGTGTCAGGGGTTTTGCAATCTTTGAGAATCCTTCAATGAATCTCCTATAGTATCCTGCTAGTCCGAGAAAGCTCGACTTCACATCGACGTCATTGTTTCCATTCCTTGATCGCTTCTACCTTCGTTGGATCCACTTTGACTCAGTCCTTGGTGACAATATGCCCCGTAAATGCGATCTCATTCTTCCAAAAGTCACATTTAGAGAACTTGGCGTATAATCGATGTTCCCTAAGCTTTTGTAATAGCCGGTGTAAATGCTTGGCGTGTTCGTGTTCATCTTTTGAATACACCAAGATGTCGCCTATGAATACTACGACGAACCGATCCAAAATTCCATACATACTTTGTTCATCGTGTTCATAACATAGGCGGGGCGTTTGTGAGCCCAAACGGAACTACCGAAAACTCATATAATCCATATCCGTTGTAAATGCCGTCTTTTCCCTATCCTGTTTTCTCACTTTCAATTGGTGATATCCTCGTTCTCGCATCTATTTTGGAGAAAACTTGAGCTCCCTTGAGTTGATCAAATAGTTCGTCTATTCGCAACGGTACTTGTTCTTGATGGTTACGGCATTCAATGCCCTGTAATCCACGCAGAGTCTTGCACTTCCGTCCTTTTTCCTCACGAATAGAACAGCGAAGCTTCCAAGGTGAGATACTTGGCCTGGATAAACTCCTTCTCTAATAACTCGTCCAACTGTTTCTTAAGTTCTTTCAATTCCGCAGGTGCCATTTGATACTGGCGCTTGGTTAATGGTGCGGTTCCGGGGATCAATTGTATTTCCAGCTCTATGTCTCTGTCTGGTGGCCTTCCTGGTAATTCCTCCGAAAAACATCCGGGTATTCCTGAACTATGGGCACTTGGTCTAATGCTAGGGTCACGGTATTGAGACTGCTTCCATTGTCTTTTACTAGCTTAGGGTCGGTCCTTATGGTTACTCGTTGTCCTTTGTCGTTGACAACTGTTACTAGCTTCCTTTCACAGTTTAAGGTTGCTTTATGTTTGGACAGCCAATCCATCCCTAGGATGACGTCCAGTCCGTTCATTTCCAGTAATGTGACTCAATAGTAAACTTAACTCCTTGTAGCACTAATTCTAACTTCTGGCTCTTATATCGAGCCATTAATCTATTGCCCGGCGTTTGAAACGCGCAAGGGCTTGGTAACGGAGAATAAGAAAAACCATTCTTGCAAACGAAAGTCATTGAAATGAACGAGTGAGTTGCTCCAGGGTCGAATAAAACCAAAGCCGGCTGAGATTGAATTGGAAATTTACCGATGATCACGTCGGTAGCTGCCTTGCGTCCTCGGCGGTCATATGGTTGATCCTTCCTTGAAAATTGCGGGAGTTGTTGGAGCTTCCTTCGCCTCTCGGAGGTGCCCTTCCTTGTAACATTCCTTGTTGTTGTGGTGGCGGTCGGTAGACTGTCGGCTGACGGTTTACCGAAGCTGCTGACGCTTGGGATTTGGCCACTTCAGTTGGCTGGTTCTTCCTTGGGCAGTTTTGTTTGAAGTGTCCTTCCGCCACAAAGTGGTAACGACTGTAGTTTTCTTAGTGCGATTGTTGGAATAATGGTTTCCTCCACACTTGAAGCATTTCACTATTCTTGGTGGCTTTGAGCGAGCTCGCCGGAATCCTCCTCTAACGCTTGCCTTTTAGCAGAAATCCGGTATTGGCGCCGGGGCTCTTCCTCCGGGTTGGTTGGGGTCGGAAACCTCATTTCTTTGGGCTCTTCTCTTTCGTGTCTTCTAAGTCATTCCTGGCTTCCTCTATCATCATTATCTTGTCGACCATTGTTGACAAGTCCCTGAACTCTAGGGCAGCGATATGGAATTTCAAGTTCTTTTGTAATCCTTCCGAAAATCTTTCCATTTTCTTCGCTTCAGAGTCTACCTCATTTGGTGCATAGCGGGACAGTTGGTTGAAATGTTGGAGATATTCCATGACAGTTCTTCCTCCCTGTCGGAGGGCTAGGAATTCTCTCCGTTTTGAGGCCATTAGTCCTGTAGGAATGTGAGCCTTGCGGAATGCTTCCTCGAATTCGGTCCATGGAATCTCTTGATCGTTCTTGGTGGCCTGATAGTTCATCCACCAAGATGCGGCTTGTCCTTGAAGTTGGTGCGAGGCAAACAACACTTGTTCCTTGTCAGTGCATTGAATGGTATCCAGCTTCCTCTTTATGTCCCGGAGCCAGTCATCGGCCGCTAATGGTTCGGTTGGTGTCGAGAAGATAGGAGGTCGGGCCTTCTGGAAATCTGACCATTTCGTCCCTCCAATGTGGGCTTCTTGCATGTTGTGGTTTCCTTGAGGGGGCCCTTGTGGTCTTGCGGTTAGCTGCTCTAGGACTCTTTCCATGAGCTGTGTTTGATGTCTTTCAGCTTCATATCGGTTCCGTTCCATCATCGCCATTATTTGGGCCAAGCTGATCTGTTCAGCGTTGGAGTTACCCTCCTCGCTGTTGTTTCCTCTCAGATTGGGTCTCACCATGGTTGACTCGGTTGTATTCAACTTCCTTTCGATCTGCAGCAGGGTTTTAACGAAAGTGAAAGGTAAGTGGGAGTTAAGATTTCTAGATAAGGCTAGAACGAATAGATGAGGGCTTAGATGAAAAGGGCGGGAGAATATTTGAACGAGATAGGGCTAATCCCGATATATTACTAAAATTAAAGTACGACGGGGGATCATAGTTTGTTACATGCCATAGGTCGTACATACCATTCAAGGTAGGGTACCACCAATAATACAATACCAAAAACACTTAGTTCTATTACATAAATGGGGGGGTGGCATCAACTCCTAACGATCTTGGCAGCTCATGGGGTCCATCCTTCGTTGGGGCCGTAGAAGATGCGTTCCTCGGGGTCTTCCTCCATATCGACATCTGGGGGCGGCGGTTCGTCGATAATCATCGATGGTCCGGCCCACCGAGGGTTCTTCTTCTCGGGCGCCACCATTTCCGCACAAGGTCGATCTCCATTATCTGGTTCATCAGCTGCTGTACTTGGCCCTGGAGTTGGACCACATCGTTGTGCTGTTGATCGACCAGATCCCACATTTGATGAAGGTGATCGTGCTGGACTCTGTTCTCCCGGAGTGCGCGGTTGTATTCGCGCTCCATCAACAATATGTAGTCAGAGGTCTCTTCAATCCTTGGGTCTGCTTCATCCAGAGGGAAGGAGATGCCAATGCTTCCGTCCACACAATCGGGGAACCAATTGAATCGGGTGTCATCCAGCTTCCCTCTCGTAGTGGTTCCTGAGATAGTGGATGACTTGGCGGCGGCATCCTGGATTGCCGCGACTCGTGAGTCGCCTTCCTCGAATCGTCGAGGAACACTTGGGCGGAGTGGTAGGGGTGGCGGCTTGACCCACGCCATCCACCGGGCAACGAGGGTCATCTCGAAGCATTTCTTGAGTGTGGAACACAGGGCTGTGCTCATCTGTTGCTCCGACTTGCTGCATCATCCTCCAGAGTAATTCCACCCAACTACCGAAAATAGTCGGGTCCGGATAAGCATGGTGAACCATCTGCGATCAACGCGAAATTTGAGTAAGTTAAGAAATGGAAAAAAATATTAAAACAAAACCGAAAATAAGAATACTAAGAGGGTTGAGATAGAAAGAGGTAGAAGAGGACAAAGAATAATACTTATATTTTTCATAACTCATTTTGTTTATACGTTAAATTAATTTTCTGTAAAAGATCCTTAAGCCAATCTAGGTCTCAATCTACGGTCAACTTAGGCTCTGATACCACTTGTGACGGACCGCCTTTTCAGGGGTGCGTTTAAATTCCGAAATGACTACCCAGGAAGATTAGTCACCGGAAACCAAATCGTTCATTACCCGCAAACGAATGATTCAACTGTTTTTACATCACATAAGGCCTATCGGCCAGAGTTTTTAAAGGAAGCGGCGAGCTTCAGAGTATATATTACATCACAAAAGATAAACAGCGCAAAAGCAAACTCCACAGGCGAGTCGAGCGAAGACTGAGACTAGAACCACATCAGACGCCGTCTCACGATCTCTTGGAAGTCACCAACATCTTGATACTCTAAAATGGGTTAATTAAGCAAGGGTGAGTACTACAACGTACTCAACAAGCCACACAGTAAATCCTGATTATTATATGCAAGGGATAACAAGAGATAGCCATATGTCTTATTTGTGTATGCACGTTTTCATAATATTTGGCATTTCATTTAAAACACAAATCATAATAATAATATGAATAAGGGGGTTTCCAAAGTTATTCATTCCCATACTTGTTAATCCAAAAACTACTTGAGCTTAGGTTCGGGATTCACCCCATTTTAACTCACTTCATTTACCGGAAGCACGTATTCGAATACCATTTGATTACACTCTGCAGAGGTGTTCAACTTACCCACAAGATTCCACGATCGTTATGCCACGCGATTAACATGCAACTTTCATGCATGCGGCCGGATCGAGGTTATCATAGCTTTGGATCTTTCCCCTTTAGCCCCTATCCGTAGAGTTTCGGTCCACATTAACCCGGGTCCCCAGCCGTGAGTGAAGTTCGCGATCCCGTTCTTCGTGGACACCTACCGCTAGAACCCGAAATGCCACAGCTTCTCGTGCACACTTTCGTTTCACCCCATAATCAAGTGACCATCTCCCATACGGGAAGGTAACCCTGCTCCTATAGGTATTCCGGAAAGTACAATGTACCGAAGCTACGTTGAATCAAGCCAACGGTTGACTGCCCAACCTGTGGTTGAACGGTTTCTTAAGTTATTTACTTTTGCCCAAGGTTGTAAGTCCTTACTTGTCATAGACCAAACCATTACATTCCACATCCCTGGTATCCGCAGCACCATCATCCATCCATACCTTGGTATCGCCTCCTGGCCGGATCGACTAACACCCATCCCAGAGGTTAGCCCAATATCGCCCCCCTGACCGCAACATTTCATAAACATTCCATATCTAAGTACATCGACATTTCATGTTTCCTTTTTAAAATGGTCTAATTAACTATAATAGAATACCTAGCCAAATAATGACAATAGTGATGTTCTAGGGTTACAAAGGATTATTCGGATTTAATATTTGTCAAGGAAGTTCCATGAGCCTTTTTGGCATTAACTAGCTATCATGTCATTCAAACATACCAACGTTGCGATATTTCAACATATAGTTCGGAAATAATGCGGTAGAAAAATAATTATGAACTATTTTAAGGAATTTTAGGTTCAACATGATCAATGGAGTATGGCGTGCCTTGCCGGGCGAGGGGTTCCTAGTTCTGTTGGCGTAGTCGCACTCGGCGTCACGTTGGTCGGCCCGATTCCCAGATCGCTCCGCCTCCGTGGTTCCGCTCGGGAGTTGGTACTGCTCGGTCGTCGGCTCTAGCGTAAATAAACACCATAAGATAAACAATAAACAATAAATAACACAAAAAGAAAGAAGAGAAAAGAAAAGAGAAAAACTTGAGAGAGAAAATAGCCGGAAATGGGTCGGAGGGCATTTTGGGAATTTTTGGAACTTGGTTTGGCGGAACGGAGGTCATTTTTGGACTCAGTGGCTCGAAACGGTTCGGAATATGTATTTTTGGGCATTTTTGGACTTTCGGGTATTTTTGGAGCATTTTTGGATTTTTAAAAGAATTAAACGAATAAAAGAAATTGAAATCTGAAAAGAAAAAGGAAAATGCCACTGTTCATTTTGGGCCGCGCCCAAAATTGACTTCGCCCGGCCAAATGAGCGGGAGTGGCTCTTGGCCGCCCAACATGCGGCCAGGGCGATCGACGCAGGGCCCGAGCGACAGAGGAGAGGGCTACCGACGCAGGCCAGGGTGCGTACGCGAGGGAGCTGGCAGGTGGGGACCGATGGAAATGGCGAGAGAGAGAGGAGGGGTGACTGGCGCGTGGGGACGCCTTGTCAGCGACACAGGGGGGCGTGGCCGGAGCGAGCGAAGCCGGCGGTGCGAGGCCGAGGAGGGCGCCGGAGGTGGGGGAGATGATGGGCAAAACACGCTTTAGGGCACGGGAGCATTGGGGGTTTTGGGAAAAATGGAGGGGGAGCTCACCCAGTGCTAGGGCACGGCTCGGGGGAGTCCGAGCGGCGGCGGAACGAGCTATCGGCGGAGTCCGGCCGGAGACGGTGAAGGGGCTCGTGGGGCGAGCTCGGGGCACGGGAGGGCAAGTGAGAGAGGGCAATCGAGAGGGGAGGGAGTGGTGGGCTCGGTGAGCCATGAATGGCGACCGGAGGCGGGCTTAAATAGGCGGGAGGAGGCGGCGGGGGTCGTCGGCCTCATGATGGCGGCGGCGACTTCACGGGGTGAGGGGACGGGGCAGGCTCTGAGCGCAGGCGTGGGGCTCGGGGCGGCTAGCGCGGCGAAGGGCGGAGTGGGCTAGGGGCTAGGGCGGCGGGCGACGGGACGCGAGGTCACGGGCGGAGCTCAGCTCTGCCATGGCAGAGCGCGCGTGGGGAAGAGGAACAGGGGCAAGGCGCCACGGGCGGGGGCGCGAGCGCGAGGCGAAAGCGGCAACGCGCGCCAAGTGGCGAATGCTGGCGCACGAAGCGGCGCGAGGGCGAGCGAGGAGGAGGCGTAAAGCCGAGAAAGGAAAGCGCCCAGACGGCGAAACTTTCCAAAAACGGAAAGAACTCGTAATTTAACCGAATAAATTTAAATAAAATCCGAAAAATTCAGAAAAAATCATAAAATGCAATTAGAGACTAATTCAAACTCAAATTTGAAATTTGTTTTGAAATTTGTGGTTATTTCAACCTACCCCCCTTAAAATAAATCTCGTCCCCGAGATTCACTTACCTGGGGAAGAGGTTGGGAAAATCTCTTTGCAATTCGACTCCTTTTCCCATGTGGTTTCCGTGAGCGTGTGATTCTTCCACAGTACTCGGCATACTCTGACATCTTTATTTCGAAGTTTCCTTTCAACTGTCTCAATAATCCGGACTGGTTCCTCTGTATAGGTCAGATCATTCTGTAAGTCGATTTCTTCTAACGGTATTTGCTCTGCGGGTTGTCGAAGACACTTCCTTAATTGTGATACGTGGAATACATTGTGTACCCTTGACAACTCAGGACTCAACTGTAGTTTGTAGGCTACTTCTCCAATTCGGCCTATGATCTTATATGGTCCAACATATCTTGGTGCCAATTTTCCCTTAATCTGAAATCTATGCACAGGTTTGAATGGTGTTACTTTCAGATATACGAAATCTCCAACTTGGTAACTGATATCCTTTCTTCTTGTGTCAGCATAGTTCTTTTGTCGTCCTTGTGCTATCTTTAAATTTTCTCTGATGATCCTCACATGAGCCTCTGCATCATGTACAATCTGTGGTCCTAGTAATTGATTCTCTCCCACTTCAGTCCAATTCAAAGGGGTTCTGCACTTTCTTCCGTAAAGCGCTTCAAATGGTGCCATTTGTAGACTGGCCTGATAACTATTATTGTAAGAAAATTCTGCAAATGGTAAACAAGTGACCCAAGATGCTCCATAGGTCAACGCACAAGCTCTTAACATATCTTCCAATATCTGGTTAACTCTTTCTGTCTGTCCATCAGTCTGTGGGTGATATGCTGTACTGAAATTCAGGTCTGTCCCCATGGCTTCATGTAGACTCTTCCAGAATTTTGATGTGAATCGGCTCCTCGATCGACACAATCTTTTGGGAATCCCATGTAATCTAACTATCTGGTCAGGTATAGCTCGCTTAGCTTATCCTTGCCATAGGTCTGCTTGACTGGTATGAAATGTGCTACTTTAGTCAGTCTGTCAATTATTACCCATATGGAATCAAATCCTTGCTGTGCTTTGGGTAGTCCTGTAATAAAATCCATTCCGATTTCATCCCACTTCCATTCAGGGATCGGTAGAGGTTGTAACATTCCAGCGGTCTTCTGATGTTCGATCTTAACCTTACGGCACACGTCACAACACAATACGTGCTCTGCTATCTCTTTCTTCATGCCTTTCCACCAATATTCACCTTTTAAATCATTGTACATCTTCGTGCTGCCTGGGTGTATGGTGAGTTGGGATGAGTGAGCTTCTGTCAAAATCAATCCTCTTATATCTTTATTATTGGGAACACATATACGATTACGGAATCGTACTATGCCTTGCTCATCTTCCGAGAATTCTGACGGGCCTTTTTCATTCATTTCCTTACGGTACTGCTGGATTTCTTCATCTTCTTGCTGGGCTGTTTTGATTTGACTGAGTAGATTTGACTGGATTGTAATGGACGCTAAAAATCCTTTTTCCACTATCTGTAGGTTCAGCCGTTCCATTTCAAATTGTAGCTGTTGTGAGATGTCTGCTGTCTGGGCTATGTGGTGGCATGATTTTCTACTCAATGCGTCCGCTACTACGTTAGCCTTTCCGGGGTGGTATTGTATCTCCAAGTCGTAATCATTGATCATTTCCAACCATCTTCTTTGCCGGATATTCAGATTTGGTTGAGTGAACACATACTTCAAGCTTTTGTGATCCGTAAATACGTCACTATGATTACCCAATAAATAATGTCTCCAGATCTTCAGTGCATGAACTACCGAAGCTAATTCCATGTCATGAGTTGGATAATTCTCCTCATGGGGTCTTAATTGTCGGGAAGCATACGCAACTACCCTTCCATCTTGCATCAACACGCAACCTAGTCCTTGTTTTGATGCGTCACAATATATCTGAAAATCCTTACTTGTGTCGGGTAATATGAGTACTGGGGCTGATGTTAGTCTTGTCTTTAATTCCTGGAAACTTGCCTCGCATTTCTCAGTCCATTTGTACGGGCTATCCTTCTTGAGTAGGTGTGTCAGGGGTTTTGCAATCTTTGAGAATCCTTCAATGAATCTCCTATAGTATCCTGCTAGTCCGAGAAAGCTCCTGACTTACATCCGACGCTCGGGTCAAGCTTTCCATTCCTTGACTGCTTCTACCTTCGTTGGATCCACTTTGACTCCGTCCTTGGTGACAATATGCCCCAGAAATGCGATCTCATTCTTCCAAAAGTCACATTTAGAGAACTTGGCGTATAACTGATGTTCCCTAAGCTTTTGTAATAGCTGGTGTAAATGCTTGGCGTGTTCGTGTTCATCTTTTGAATACACCAGTATGTCGTCTATGAATACTACGACGAACTGATCCAAAAATTCCATACATACTTTGTTCATCAGGTTCATAACATAGGCAGGGGCGTTTGTGAGCCCAAACGGAACTCTGAAAACTCATATAATCCATATCCGTTGTAAATGCCGTCTTTTCCCTATCCTGTTTTCTCACTTTCAATTGGTGATATCCTGTTCTCGAGATCTATTTTGGAGAAAACTTGAGCTCCCTTGAGTTGATCAAATAGTTCGTCTATTCGCGCAAGCGGTACTTGTTCTTGATGGTTACGGCATTCAATGCCTGTAATCCACGCAGAGTCTTGCACTTAGTCCTTTTTCCTTACGAATAGAACAGTGAAGCCCAAGGTGAGATACTTGGTCGGATAAACTCCTTCTCTAATAACTCGTCCAAGCTGTTTCTTAAGTTCTTTCAATTCCGCAGTGCCATTTGATCTTGGCGCTTGGTTAATGGTGCGATTCGGGGATCAATTGTATTTCGGCTCTATGTCTCTGTCTGGTGGCCTTCACGGTAATTCCTCCGAAAAACATCCGGTATTCCTGAACTATGGGCACTTGGTCTAATGCTAGGGTCACGGTATTGAGATCGCTTCCATTGTCTTTTACTAGCTTAGGGTCGGTCCTTATGGTTACTCGTTGTCCTTTGTCGTTGACAATTACTAGCTTCCTTTCACGATTTAAGGTTGCTTTATGTTTGGACAGCCAATCCATCCCTAGGATGACGTCCGATCCGTTCATTTCCGGTAATACTTGACTCAATAGTAAACTTAATTCCTTGTAGCACTAATTCTAACTTCCTCGGCTCTTATATCGAGCCATTAATCTATTGCCGGCGTTTGAAAGCAGCGCAAGGGCTTGGTAACGGAGAATAAGAAAAACCATTCTTGCAAACGAAAGTCATTGAAATGAGCGAGTGAGTTGCTCCAGGTTGAATAAAACCAAAGCGGCTGAGATTGAATTGGAAATTTACCGATGATCACGTCGGTAGGCTAGCTGCCGGCGTCCTCGGCGGTCATATGGTTGATCCTTCCTTGAAAATTGCGGGAGTTGTTGGAGCTTCCTTCGCCTCTCGGAGGTGCCCTTCCTTGTAACATTCCTTGTTGTTGTGGTGGCGGTCGGTGAGACTAATCGGTGACAGTTTACGAAGGCTGGCGCTTGGGATTTGGCCACTTGGTTGGTGGTTCTTCCTTGGGCGATTTGTTTGAAGTGTCCTTCACGCCTGATGGTAACACTGTAGTTTTCTTAGTGCGATTGTTGGAATAATGGTTTCCTCCACACTTGAAGCATTTCACTATTCTTGGTGGCTTTGGCGAGGCCTTGGCCGGAATCCTCCTCTTGCTTGCCTTTTAGCAGGAAATCCGGTATTGGCGCTGGGCTCTTCCTCTGGGGTTGGTTGGGGTCGGAAACCTCATTTCTTTGAGCTCTTCTCTTCGGTGTCTTCTAAATCATTCCTGGCTTCCTCTATCATCATTATCTTGTCGACCATTGTTGACAAGTCCCTGAACCTCTAGGGCAGCGATATGGAATTTCAAGTTCTTTTGTAATCCTTCCGAAAATCTTTCCATTTTCTTCGCTTCAGAGTCTACCTCATTTGGTGCATAGCGGGACAGTTGGTTGAAATGTTGGAGATATTCCATGACAGTTCTTCCTCCCTGTCGGAGGGCTAGGAATTCTCTCCGTTTTGAGGCCATTAGTCCTGTAGGAATGTGAGCCTTGCGGAATGCTTCCTCGAATTCGGTCCATGGAATCTCTTGATCGTTCTTGGTGGCCTGATAGTTCATCCACCAAGATGCGGCTTGTCCTTGAAGTTGGTGCGAGGCAAACAACACTTGTTCCTTGTCAGTGCATTGAATGGTATCCAGCTTCCTCTTTATGTCCCGGAGCCAGTCATCGGCCGCTAATGGTTCGGTTGGTGTCGAGAAGATAGGAGGTCGGGCCTTCTGGAAATCTGACCATTTCGTCCCTCCAATGTGGGCTTCTTGCATGTTGTGGTTTCCTTGAGGGGGCCCTTGTGGTCTTGCGGTTAGCTGCTCTAGGACTCTTTCCATGAGCTGTGTTTGATGTCTTTCAGCTTCATATCGGTTCCGTTCCATCATCGCCATTATTTGGGCCAAGCTGATCTGTTCAGCGTTGGAGTTACCCTCCTCGCTGTTGTTTCCTCTCAGATTGGGTCTCACCATGGTTGACTCGGTTGTATTCAACTTCCTTTCGATCTGCAGCAGGGTTTTAACGAAAGTGAAAGGTAAGTGGGAGTTAAGATTTCTAGATAAGGCTAGAACGAATAGATGAGGGCTTAGATGAAAAGGGCGGGAGAATATTTGAACGAGATAGGGCTTGTGAGGACCCCCTCTTCCTATACCGTACTGTACGCCATCTACTGTAGCGTATAGCACCGTATAGCAACAGGAAGCCTCGACACCGAAGATCTGAACCTAAAAATTCGATCGACGGGATCGAACCCTTAGCTTCGGACCCGGTGCACAGACGCGATCTCGATCATCGATCCCTGGATCAAGAGCCCATTATCGCGTACCAACAACACGAGTACCAAGGCAGGTAAGTATAAACTACTATAATTTAAATAACTGGTTTTAAACCTTTAAAAAGATTATTAAATAAACAAAAAGAATTAAAGCGACAGCGGAAACAAAAGAAAGACAACCGGTAGCGGTGGCAGACCACCCCACGAGGCTCTTGGCGGAGGGAGGGACTCTGGCCGCAACACTCGCATGAAAAGGGCTCGCCATCATCAGGACATCATCATTACCTTCCTCTGTGGAAAAAGGGTTAGCGACAGCGATGAGTACACGTATGTACTCGCAAGACTTTAGTGTATGGAAATATAAATAAATGCAGGCTGATTCATCGGGATAAAGCTTCTACACTGGGTTAATTGCAGAAAGCTGGATTTAAAATAGTTCATCGAAAAGTAATACTTAATTTGAAAGACAGCAGTTTGAATAAAACATATTTACAAATCGTAACAATAATCGAGCTCCACAATTGCCACCATCCATGGTCATAATCAGGATACGAATCGACATCCATACATACTCATAATCCCATCGAGAATCATATACACATATCCACAATTCCATCAAGTACCATTCCACCACATACTTTATACCGACTCCGAAATAGATTTTTATTTTCAAAACCAAACCAAATCTCTATACTTGATATGATTAGAGAAGATTGCTCATAACCGTGAGCACGGCTAATCGATTAGAATTATTTGATACTCTGCAGAGTTTGCGCACTTTACCCAAACACAACTCAGACTTGCATCCCTGTCATCCAGGGTACACGCAGCGATACGAGGTATCCGATATACAAGAATGATCTATTCTTTCCCATCGTTGAGGTTATAGCCACACCCCAAAGACCGGTGACGACAAATCCACTACTATGGCGATAAGAGGCCAACCACCACTCAGCGGCCACGGAATACTCATCGTGACGACGGCGAATTGTTGGCAGCGGCATTACCCCATAGCAAGGCGTACACCGTTGTATCAACAAACATGAACTGGAGCGATTCCTGCTGCAAAAGTACAAGCGCACACACGAAGGCGCATCTGGCGGGTCGTGAGGACACACACACCGCGCTTTGGATTGCTCAACACAGGAAAAGGTCCACTCTTGACCTACCAACAGGCATGGCTATCCTCACACTTCAAGTACTAGAATAGGCTGCCCCATCCCAGCATTGCGCGGTTGCATGGTGTTCAATTCAAAAACCGTCACAAGTTCGGTCCTTATATTTTTGCCTAGTGACTCAAGCGGGGAACTCCACTTAACTCGCCAACCAATCGCCACCATGTTTAACTAGCACATATTATACCTCCCGCCAAGTCTAATTACCAACTAGACACTTCACATTTTTATCAATATACCTTTACGATTCACATTTCCAAAACTTTTCCAAAACCAATTACATTTATCATAATTTTGAGCATTTGGTAAGGTATGACTTTGCTCACCTCTTTTGCAGTGTCTAAGCGTATGCAATTACTAAATCGTTTATACCCAAGTGACATTTTATTAAATTGTCTAACCCTACTAAGGTTATCAATGATCTCGAGGAATTAAATTGAGGGAAACCACCAAATCGGGTATATCTACCATTCCCACAAACTAGCAATTTCTTGAATATAAACAATGCATATGGTTTGAGAAATCAAAGTAGACATCGTGAAATATAGGTTTCAAGATGGTCAAAGGAGGTGCTTGCCTTGTTGTTGCACTTCGGTGATGTCGGGATGATGCTCGGGTTGTTCGAAGCGGCTTGACTCGCTAGCCTCTAATCGGTCAAAGCAACAAAAGCAGCGATGAAAGAAATACAACTTAGCAAAGAAAGTTTTAAATGCACCATGAAGTGCATGCAATACACAAGAATGAAGTACAACCAAGAAACCCTGAAGAAAGCGGCCTTTTCGGACAACACAACACGGCCAGGACGAAACGGCCTAACCCGGACGGTCGGGTTTTTGCATCCGGACATCCGGATAGGCCGGACACTCGGACCGTTTCGTCCGGATACTCCGGACAATCCGGACACTCGGACCATATGCCGGATACTCGGTCCTAGGGCATTTGGTCCAACTCGACGAGGAGACGGAGACCTTACCACTCCCTACAACTTCACCGCGACCCGATCTACGACTTTCGTACACCTAGCGAGCGGAAGGAGCTCCGAACTAGCCGATTTTACGAGAAAACGCCGCTAACCCGCCAAATCTCTAACTCACACTAACAACTCCTTAAATCGACATTACTACTACCCGATCTACCACTCTAGCATACCACATTCACTAATCCCAATCCCATTTTCAACCCTAAAACCACTACACCCAAAACCCTAGAATCCAAGTTCAACCTAGCCTCCCAAATCCAAACCTAAGTCCTAATCCCACCATGAACGACTCTAGAACCCAAGAATCCCGAATCAAACCCTAAGAGAAAAGCTTACCTCCAAGGAAGATGGAGGAGGAGCAACGCCGGGTGGAGGATGGGGAATGACGGCAGGGAGGAGCACCGAGATGGAGGAGTCACGGGAGGGTCACCCGTGGAGTGGCTCATTTGGAGAGGAGCTCGGGGTGGTGGAGAGAACACCAAGGAAGTGGGGAAACCAAAGTAGAAGAAGAAAGAATGGAAGGAGCCACGAAATGGGACTTTTATACAAAACCCCACGCCAATACCGGACTCTCGGACTCAACCGGAGACTCGGGTTGGGGTCTTGGTAACACTAACCGGACACTCGGACATTGGTCCGGACACTCGGGTTGGACCATTCGGCCAGCCCAATCCGGACACTCCGGACTTTGTCCGGACATTCCGGTTGGATCCGATACTCGAGTGTGGATCCGGATACTCCGGACATCCCAGAACTTTTGAACTTGGGCCTTGACGGCTAAAGCTTCCAGGGTTGATTACTAATTGTTCCAAAGTATTTGGAAGTTAATAGGGTCACAGCACTTGCCCAACCTAATTCGAATTTACTTATGAGCGAAATTACTTAAGTTGAAGGGTTCTTTCTGATCCCAAGCAAGTATGTTCACTCAAGATACGGAAATACACAAGCACAGTGTATTATTGAACAGCGTTTGAGTACAAATGTACAGTGGCTTGAGTATAGAAATACTCGGGATATTACAGGGCTAATCCCGATATATTACTAAAATTAAAGTACGACGGGGGATCATAGTTTGTTACATGCCATAGGTCGTACATACCATTCAAGGTAGGGTACCACCAATAATACAATACCAAAAACACTTAGTTCTATTACATAAATGGGGGGGTGGCATCAACTCCTAACGATCTTGGCAGCTCATGGGGTCCATCCTTCGTTGGGGCCGTAGAAGATGCGTTCCTCGGGGTCTTCCTCCATATCGACATCTGGGGGCGGCGGTTCGTCGATAATCATCGATGGTCCGTCCACCGAGGGTTCTTCTTCTGGGGGCGCCACCGGCTGCTGCACAAGGTCGATCTCCATTATCTGGTTCATCAGCTGCTGTACTTGGCCCTGGAGTTGGACCACATCGTTGTGCTGTTGATCGACCAGATCCCACATTTGATGAAGGTGATCGTGCTGGACTCTGTTCTCCGGAGTCTTGCGGTTGTATTCGCGCTCCATCAACAATATGTAGTCGAGGTCTCTTCAATCCTTGGAGTGCTTCATCGAGAGGAAGGAGATGCCAATGCTTCCGTCACACAATCGGGGAACCAGTGGGCCAGGTGTCATCCAGTTCCCTCTCGTAGTGGTTCCGGAGATAGTGGACAGCTTGGCGAGCGGCATCCTGGATTGCCGCGGACTCGTAGAGTCGCCTTCCCTCGAATCGTCGAGGAACACTTGGGCGGAGTGGTAGGGGTGGCAGCTTGACCCACGCCATCCACTGGCAACGTAGGTCATCTCGAAGCATTTCTTGAGTGTGGAACACAGGGCTGTGCTCATCTGTTGCTCCGACTTGCTGCATCATCCTCCAGAGTAGTTCCACCCAACTACCGAAAATAGTCGGGTCCGGATAAGCATGGTGAACCATCTGCGATCAACGCGAAATTTGAGTAAGTTAAGAAATGGAAAAAAAAATATTAAAACAAAACCGGAAATAAGAATACTAAGAGGGTTGAGATAGAAAGAGGTAGAAGAGGACAGCAATAATACTTATATTTTTCATAACTCATTTTGTTTATACGTTAAATTAATTTTCTGTAAAAGATCCTTAAGCCAATCTAGGTCTCAATCTACGGTCAACTTAGGCTCTGATACCACTTGTGACGGACCGCCTTTTAGAGTGCGTTTAAATTCGAAATGACTACCAGGAAGATTAGTCACGGAAACCAAATCGTTCATTACCCGCAAAAGCGAATGATTCAAGCTGTTTTTACATCACATAAGGCCTATCGGCGGAGTTTTTAAAGGAAGCGAGCTTGAGTATATATTACATCACAAAAGATAAACAGCGCAAAAGCAAACTCCACAAAGTAGTCGGCGAGACTAGAACCACACTGTATCGCCGTCTACGATCTCTTGGAAGTCACCAACATCTTGATACTCTAAAATGGGTTAATTAAGCAAGGGTGAGTACTACAACGTACTCAACAAGCCACACAGTAAATCCTGATTATTATATGCAAGGGATAACAAGAGATAGCCATATGTCTTATTTGTGTATGCACGTTTTCATAATATTTGGCATTTCATTTAAAACACAAATCATAATAATAATATGAATAAGGGGGTTTCCAAAGTTATTCATTCCCATACTTGTTAATCCAAAAACTACTTGAGCTTAGGTTCGGGATTCACCCCATTTTAACTCAGCTTCATTTACCGGAAGCACGGCGTATTCGAATACCATTTGATTACACTCTGCAGAGGTGTTCAGCTTTACCCACAAGATTCCACGATCGTTATGCCACGCGATTAACATGCAACTTTCATGCATGCGGCCGGATCGAGGTTATCATAGCACCGTTGGATCTTTCCCCTTTAGCCCCTATCCGGTAGAGTTTCGTCCACATTAACCGGGGTCCCCAGCGGCCGGAGTGAAGTTCGCGATCCGTTTCTGTGGACACCTACCGCTGTGAACCGAAATGCCACAGATTTCCTCGTGCACACTTCGTTTCACCCCCATAGCTGCGGACCATCTCCCATCAGGGAAGGTAACCCTGCTCCTATAGGTATTAGGGAAAGTACAATGTACCGAAACTACGTTGAATCAAGCCAACGGTTGGCCAAGCCCAACTTGTGGTTGAACGGTTTCTTAAGTTATTTACTTTTGCCCAAGGTTGTAAGTCCTTACTTTGTCATAGACCAAACCATTACATTCCACATCCCCTGGTATCCGCAGTACCATCATCCATCCATACCTTGGTATCAGTCCTCGTAGGGATCGACTAACACCCATCCAGGTAGTTAGCCCAATCATCCCCGGACCGCAACATTTCATAAACATTCCATATCTAAGTACATCGACATTTCATGTTTCCTTTTTAAAATGGTCTAATTAACTATAATAGAATACCTAGCCAAATAATGACAATAGTGATGTTCTAGGGTTACAAAGGATTATTCGGATTTAATATTTGTCAAGGAAGTTCCATGAGCCTTTTTGGCATTAACTAGCTATCATGTCATTCAAACATACCAACGTTGCGATATTTCAACATATAGTTCGGAAATAATGCGGTAGAAAAATAATTATGAACTATTTTAAGGAATTTTAGGTTCAACATGATCAATGGAGTATGGCTTGCCTTGCGGGGCGGAGGGGTTCCCTAGTTCGGTGTTGGCGTAGTCGTACTCGGCGTCACGTTGGTCCGGCTCCGATTCCCAGTACTGCTCCTGCTCCTGTGTCTGCTCCGGGAGTTGGTACTGCTCGGTCGTCGGCTCTAGCGTAAATAAACACCATAAGATAAACAATAAACAATAAATAACACAAAAAGAAAGAAGAGAAAAGAAAAGAGAAAAACTTGAGAGAGAAAATAGCCGGAAATGGGTCGAAGGGCATTTTGGGAATTTTTGGAACTTGGTTTGGCGGAACGGAGGTCATTTTTGGACTCAGTGGCTCGAAACGGTTCGGAATATGTATTTTTGGGCATTTTTGGACTTTCGGGTATTTTTGGAGCATTTTTGGATTTTTAAAAGAATTAAACGAATAAAAGAAATTGAAATCTGAAAAGAAAAAGGAAAATGCCACTGTTCATTTTGGGCCGCGCCCAAAATTGACTTCGGCCCGGCTTTCGGTAGGAGTAGCTCTTGGGCGGCCAGTCATCTGCGCGCGCATCAAGTGCGAGCGGCAGCGAGAGGAGAGGCGGCGGCGCGTGGGCGAGTGCGTCTGTGAGCTGGCAGGTGGGGACCGATGGAAATGGCGAGAGAGAGAGGAGGGGTGACTGGCGCGTGGGGACGCCTTTGTCGGCCGACAGGCGTGGCGGGCGAGCGGCCGGTCTGCAGGCCGAGGAGGGCGCCGGAGGTGGGGGAGATGATGGGCAAAACACGCTTTAGGGCACGGGAGCATTGGGGGTTTTGGGAAAAATGGAGGGGGAGCTCACCCAGTGCTAGGGCACGGCTCGGAAGTCAAGGCGTGAACGAGCTATCTCGGAGTCCGGCCGGAGACGGTGAAGGGGCTCGTGGGGCGAGCTCGGGGCACGGGAGGGCAAGTGAGAGAGGGCAATCGAGAGGGGAGGGAGTGGTGGGCTCGGTGAGCCATGAATGGCAGCCGGAGGCGGTCTTAAATAGGCTGGAGGAGGCGGCGGGGGTCGTCGGCCTCATGATGGCGGCGCGACTTCACGGGGTGAGGGCAGGCGGGCTCGAGCGCAGCGTGGGGCTCGAGGCGGCTAAGCGGCGAAGCGGAGTGGGCTAGGGGCTAGGGCGGCGAGCGGCAGGGCGAGGTCACGGCGGAGCTTCGGCTGCCATGGCGAGCCAGCGTGGGAAGAAGGAAACGGGGGCAAGGCGCCACGGGCGAAGCGCGGCCTTGGCCCAGCGGCGACAACGTCTTATTTGGCCTTGGCGAAGCGTGGCGAGCGGCCAGCGGCGCGAGGCGAGGAGGCGTAAAGCCGAGAAAGAAAGCGCCAGGCAGTAAAACTTTCCAAAAACGGAAAGAACTCGTAATTTAACCGAATAAATTTAAATAAAATCCGAAAAATTCAGAAAAAATCATAAAATGCAATTAGAGACTAATTCAAACTCAAATTTGAAATTTGTTTTGAATTTTGTGGTTATTTCAAGCATGTCAGCACATACAAAATTCGAACTATTTCACATACTACATATGCTGAGAAATTTCGAACTAGAGTGTACGTTGCCATCAGGGTAGCACTAGCTCAGCTGGCCACCGGTGATAGAAACTTGTACATAGCTGACGCATCCACGCGTACATGCCGCAGCTAGCAGGTAGATCGTACTGACACGGCCTAATTCTTGGACCATGCAAGCGATGCGATGCAATTTTTACTGTGGCGCTGTCGATATTTTGGCCGTTGTAATCAGCAGGAACATGATCGGTATCAACTATATATCCATGCACGTGCCATTGCTAGGCAACCAATGGAAAAATCGGGCACACGACACTCAATTCGTGTGTTGTTCTGGCTGTGTGTATGACATGCGGGACCATTTGTGTGTATGACTGTGGGCCAGAGTGTCAGATATTAAAACGCGAATTTTAAAGAGTGTCGCTGGCGCCAATCTCTCGGCAACCAATATAGGCCATGGCAGTCGACATGAACGTAGCTAGATATTATTTTGGTCTACCATGGTGTTTGGGCGCTACGATCTAAAATGAATATTTTTCCATATATCAGGTGCAAAAAAAAAATATCGAGTTTAACTAGTTTACTAATTAGTTCAAATAAGTTTGAATTGAAATTCAAATTAGAGTTGCCTTTTCTTACAATAGTTTGTGTCGACGATTGGGGAACAGGCCCCCGCCGAGCTTACTTGTTGGTGGAGGGACCAACTGTGACCCCTTCTTGCGTGAGGGATTACTCAAGGAATGGCTCACCAGATTTCAACGAGCGTGGACACAGCAGTTTTACCCTGGTTCGGGCCTCTCAAGAAAGAGGTAATAGCCCTACTCCAGCTCTTGTATGCTCTTGCAACGTATCTGAGTGTATGACTCTTGTCTTACAGTCTGTGTCCTATCCCCCTCATGATGGGGACGCTTTTATAGCTTACAAAGGATCGAACTCCATCGGCCCCACTATCCCACGTTTGGACCTCCTCCAAACGTGGCAACCGGTGGATCCTACAACTCCGCCACGCTCCCGCGGGGAACGTAACGGGCTAGCGGAAGTTACGCTTGGGCGGTTACTCCCACTCCCACCGACCTCGAGATCACGTTAGGTCGGCCGACAGCCGGCACCGATGTAACACCCCAAAATTTTGCTTTTCTTAAATTCATGTGTGATTTGGCACTTTGGTGAATTTTTGGAATTTTCTGGAATTTATTTGGATTTATTTGGAATTTATTTGAATTTATTCCATTTTGAAATAATTAAAGAATTTAATTTTGCAAATAAAATTTTGTTGGAAATATTTTATTTGAGTCCAAAATGATCCAAAATATTTTCAGAATTTTTCTGAATTTTTTGAGTCTTTTGCTATTTTTAATGAATTAAATGAATTCTTGGGGATTATTTTGAATATTAAAATCGCTTGGGTTTAGTACTGTTCATCGGGTCGAGTCGGACTCGAGTCCGACCGAACCGGCCGGAGCCACTTGATTCGGTCGAACCGTCATGAACCCAACCCTAACCTAGCCCGCTGGATCTTGATCCAACGGCGCGCGTGTGACGCGTCGCGTGTCTTGGCGTGGGCCGTTCGATGCGGGACACGCGTGGGCGGCATCGGTCGTCGTCCTCGCCGAATCCGGCTCGGAGAGCGCCCGGTGTCCGACTAGGGTTCCGCCCGAGCACGCCTCCGGCTATTTAAGGCCGGGCCGGCCCCGAGGTTGCCCTCACCCATGCGCCGCTTGCCCTAGCTAATAGAGCTCAAGCGCCCGCCAGCCGTGCGATTGCTCGCCGAAGTTGGGCCGAACGCTCACGGTTTCCTCGTCTTCTCCGGCACCGATAGCCCTTGTCCGCCGTGTTGAAGCCGGGTTGAACCCCAAGACAAGGCGCACTGCGGACATCTCGATCCGCCGGAGAACGCTTGTAGTAGCGCCGAGGCCGTGGTCATCTTCCCTGGCGCCCGGCGACCCGACCTGCCGTGACTCCATCTCCGTCCACGAGCTCCGTGCACCGTTGGATCTTCATCGGACGATCCACGGTGAGTCCACGTTCCCGAAACTTTGGAAAACGGATCGGATCTGGGCCGTTGGATCAAGATCAGCGGCCCACGATCGCCACGTGCTAGAAAGCTGCGTTAACTTAGGGTAGATCTAGGCCGTCCGATCTAGATCGAGCGGCCGTGATCATGCCACGTAACCGCCGCCGCGCGTTGAGTCACCGACAAAGCCGCTCGCGTGGCCGGCCGAGCCTGGCGTATGCGTGTCACCGGACATGCGGGGCCCGCATGTCGATGTCTCGCCGAGAAGCCTCACCGTGCACGTGACTCCACTGACGGGTGGGACCCGGCGTGTCAGCCTCTGAGCAGAGCGCGTCCCCACCGTGGGCCGGGGTGTCACCGTGGACTCGATCCATGGGCCGAGACACGTGGCGACACCGGGACATGCCACGTGGCATGATGACGTCATCTTTGGCGTCATCATGGAAGGCCGTTCGGTGCTGGCGTCGGCCAGGTTCTTGTGGACCAATCACAGGATGCCACGTGTCCATCTTTGGCCTTAATAATTAATTTCCGAAAAAAGAAAATGATTTATTAATTCGAATAATGATTTGAATTTAGATTCAAACTTCAAGCGCTTTATAACTTTTGCGTTTCAACTCCGATTTGAGTGATTCAAATTTCTAAATTTGTATAAAATTGAGATCTATCTATATATGAATTTTATTTAATTTTTGGACTAAAGTTTTTCTCTGTAATATTATTTTATTGATTATTTAAACTTTAAATAATCATAACTTTTGCATTTAACTCCAAATTTGGCGATTTCAGTTTCTAAAATCCGTAAAATTATGTTCTCTCTGTTTATGGATTTTATTTGGAGTTTTGGGATGTTTTTGCCTATTGTTTATTTGTGTTTTGCTATTTGCACGCTTTACGAGTAGACGTTGAAGTGCCGGAAGGATTCGAAGGAGAAGTGTTGACTCAGGATCCAACTCAAGACCAAGAGCAAGTACTTTTTGAAGGCAAGTTGTGCTTTGACCATGTTGATCCTATTTGAAATCTATTTTGATTTAAACTATTGCATGCTAGATCAATTAGAAAGATACTTTGTTTAAACATGGGGTTAGATAAATACCAAATTCTTTGTATGACACCTTGATTATCTAAGTATGTGCCATGATCCCTTGTCACCCTAGTTGTGGATTACTAGTTGGACATTATTAAATTGCCAACATGGGTTTAGATCGTTGTAGTATCTTTGCTTAGACACACTTTCGTGCTCATGACATGATTTTGGACAATCAAATGCTAATATTGACTTAATGATATATTGAACCTGTTTTGGAAAAGTATCATGTGATGTTGATGGCACGTGGTGCATGGTAATCAAGCGGGGTTTGATAAACAGATTTCGGCCGGGGCATGTGGCAAGAGTAATCAGGGCCGGTTGTGGCATTGGGGATGTTGATTTGGTTTTTCGGGTAGTCTTGCCCTGGTCAATCTAAGGACTTAACCTTGCAAGCCTTTGAACTGGTCATACTTGCAACCACATGGTGGAATGGGACGGCCCTAGTTGACTAAGTCGCTAAGGACTCACTTGTGGAGCCTCGGGTGTCGATTACACCGTTTGTGTGATTGTGCGGGGAGCGTGTCGTGGTCGTGGCCAGATACCCATCTAAGCAGTGTGTTGGTCCCATACTTCGCCTTGGCTAAGGGAAGGGATGGTGTAGAGCACGAACCTGAGAGGACCACTGTGTTGTTTGAGGCTTAGAAAGGCTTTATTCTGAACTTCGCCTTTGTGGTGTTTGATCAGTATCTTGTGGGTAAAGTGCATAACCTCTGCAGAGTGTAGAATCTATTTGAATAAGCCGAGTCCACGATCTTTGGACAATGCTCGGAATTACAAGTCAAGGGTTAGATTTTACGAAAATAACTTCGATTTGAAAAGTTGGGTTGGTTTAACAATGAAGATGATCGAAATATGGTTTAGGATGGGGAAAAATGTTTATTAAACTTCTTGAAAAGTTATTTACGCTTTACTGCTATCGAATCTACTTATATTACTTTTCAAGTCTTTGTTTCTGCAAATATACCTTGAGCTAGTCCTTTGGCCCACGCCATGCATATAGTATATTAGCTTGCAGTCTGGGCATGACTTGCTGAGTACCAAGTACTCACCCTTGCTTCAACACAACACCGCTTGAAGAGGAGACTACGCCCGGCTTAGGAGGAGGAACTCCAAGAGGATCCGCTCTACTTAGGGATGCGAGCCCGGTCGGTTACTGTGGTATCTTGGATGGCGCCACTAAGTTTATTTGATTTTCATTTGCTATTATTTCTCTCTGAATAAGTTTCGCCTTACGAGGCATACATTTGTAACTTGACCATAAGGTCAAGTAACCAGTTTGGTTATTTAAATAAAGTACTTTGATAATATCGATTGGTATGATTGTGATATTTACCGATGTTAAGACTGTGTGCACTAGCGCGTTCCTGGACTAGTGCTGAATACACAGAGGGTCCGGATTTGCAAATTCGGGGTCCCGACAACCGAGCTCGTACATCTTACCCGAACTCGAGCCCGGAATCGACTGGAATACGTGGCATCCCAGGTCCCTCCCGAGCCCGAGCTCGGAACAGGCCGAAATACGTAGCCTCCCAGGTTCTAAGTAACCCGTCTAGGGTAACGACCTCTGGTGGCTCGGGCGAGCGAGCTTGGTCGTTGGTGGCACCGAGGTAATTTATGGGAATTACCCGATCCCCAGACAGCTAGCCCCAGAGGTTCAAGTGGGAAAAAGGTCTAAGGAAGGCCTTCCTTGGGCCTCTTGTTCTCTGAGCATATCGGTTACGCGGCGAACAAGCTGCCGCGACCAGCGAGCTATTAACCTTCTCCGAGCGAGCTTGTTGCTCGGCTAAATCAGCGTTTGAGCAGTGGGCCCCTCTCAACGGTTCCTTCTCCCAGAAGCCTCATTTGGGAAGTTCGAACCGTCTTCTCTGGCAGGACGGTTTCGATTTGCGTGCCCACGTGTCATTTCCCATATGGCGAATGCCTTAACTGCCCTCTGTGCCTCTAGGGTTTCCTCGATCATAACGGCGGGAAGTCCCTTTACTTTCCTGTTCCCTAGAGGAGTTTTTAAAACACTCGAAGAGAATTTTTTAGACTCACTTGACCATTTTGCGATTGCTGCGCCTCATACTCTTCTGCTTCGGCGCTCATCCTCCTCTTTGATCGCCTTCCCCATCCTCATGGCAAAGTTCGGCGTCAGCAAGCTCGTGGCAAGCGTGAGATCCTTGAGCTGGCGAAGTATCTCGACGCCAAGCACATGGAGAGCGGGCGCCGAGGAGAGCTCCGCACGGAGGAGGGAGATCGTCTCCACCGAGCTCTACGCCATGAAGCAGACTCCGGGCCTTGCAGCGAGTTAAATCGAGGCCGTGCTCGCCTTCTGCGAGTGCGAGATCGTTCACCTCCACCCCAACTCTATTCTCATCATGGCCATCTTCTCCCATCTATGCGAAGGGTTCGTGGGCGTCGAGCCCACTCCCGACCTCTTTTCCACTTCTACACCCTCTCGCGTCGTAAGACGCCTCGCAGGCCATTGCCTCTACTTCAGCCGACCCACCCGCCCATCACGAGTATCCGAAGCTTCACGCTCAAGGACTCGGTGTCGGGTGGGCCGACTCTTAGTTCTACTCGAGGAAAGCGGAGGCGGCTCGCTTTCCTACTCCGGTGCCGGAGGTCGCGCTGTCGAGACACCCCGACCGCCGTGGAGCCCGAGGAGGAGAAGGTCCTCATGCTAATCAACGAGCTCACGTGCTTGGGGTGGCCGGTAGGGACATTACCCGGGACTACGTCAGGAACCGGATATCACCCCTTAGGAGGAGGGAGCATCCCTTCTTCAAGGTCGAGGGGTGGCAGGACATCACCCGCGAGTCGCGTTCAGGTATGTCATCACCCCCGATCTTCTTTTCAGAGCAGAGGATGCTCGTTCTCACGACCTCTTCTTTGGCTGGTATGCAGCTCCGCCAGAGGACTGGGTGGACGTGAGGGTGTCCGAGATGTTCGGCACCCCTAAAGGCAAGGAAATCATTGAGGGCCGCCAGATCCCGAACAACGTCCTTAACCGGACCGAGGCGGTAAGTCTCTGATTCGGACTTCTTTCGGAGCTTTTGTCCGGACGAGTTTTTGGGGGCCTTCCGACCTCATTCGAAGTTTCTCTCTTTTTCTTTTAACAGAGAAGGTTGCCCTCGAAGTCGCCGTGTCCCGGTGGGATCGCGGTTGGCGGAGCGGTCGAAAGACCAAGGACGGGGCGAATTATAGCCAGCGCGCTCGATCCCGTCGGCCACGCCGTCCCGCCTAAGCGCCTGCGCAGCGTCGGCCGGACGACCGCTCACCCGCCAGACTTGGAGTATGCAGGCCGGCAGGAGGTGAGTGAACTAAAATTGTGGATGGATGAGTACACGAGGACAACCCCGAGCCGATGGCTCGTTTGCGCCACTGCCGCTACGGGCGAAGAAGGAAGGCTGGCCGCCGCTACCGGGTCCGGCCAAAAGTTGAACTGGAGGGCGGATCGCAGCCTCTTCAAAGCGGAGCTCGCGCGGTGAGCTCGAGCCCGGCTCCGAGGGACCGCGAGGAGGAGAAGGACGAGCCGACCCGCCCCTTGGTCCCGAGGTCCCGCAGGTCGGCTGCTACGCCTCAACCGCGCCCGGCGTTGACCATCTCCGAAGCCGGCTTGGGGGAGGTCGACCCCTCGGTCGCCAGGGCCGACAAGGCGCGCGAGGACATGGCCGCCCTCCTTGTCCGCGCCCGAGCTCAGCAAGCAGACGCCGAGCGAGGTCAGTCTCCTATTCCCCTTTCGTCTCTCTTTCCCCTCCGGCACCACACTAACCCCACATCGTCTATAGTGGGGGTGGCGGTGAGTCTTGAGTTATGGGATTTGAAGCAATGGTGACGATGTTCTTGACCTCGTGCTAGAGAGGAGCTCGCCGCCGCCGAGGTCGTCATGGGCGACGAGGCCGAAGTGGGGCCGAGGTCATGAGGCCCAATCCCCACGGGCGCCACGGTGGCGGCACGTCGAGGTGGGGAGTCCGGCCGCGAGCCCTCGGACCGGAGGTCGTGTCTCTGAAGAGGAGGCACGGAGGAAGATCGCGACGCCGATGCCCGAGCCGCGGACGGAGGGCATCCCCACATCATAGTTGTGGAGGACGACGGCTCGGAGGAGTCGGCGGTGGTGGCAAAGCCGGCCGAAACTCGGCGAGGACTCTGCCGGCGCCCGGCGACATCATCACCGCGACTCTTGAGAGATCGCCGAGGTCTCTCCGGGCTCACGACGTCATGCCGGGTCCCAGCCGCGCCCGGCGTCGGGGACCCCGATCCGACGGGAGCCCGTCCGGCGAGGAAGAGACGGCTAACTTTGCCGGTCGGGAGATTTAGCCCGACCATCGCAGCGGGCGGGGAGCTTCCAGGCGAAGAGGATCTCTGCCGCACCGAGGCCACTCCAATCGAGACCGACCTCCCGGCCCGGGCCGACCTGCGTTTGCCCCGATCGACCCGCATCCGAGATCTTTGCGCGATCCGGAGACACGGGCGTCGAGGAGTGGAGCCCCGGCGCAACTGCCGGGAGGAAGAAGAGCGGGAGGTGATCCTCGCTCTTGAGGCCGTCCCTCTCCAGAGGCGGAGGTTGTCCCCAGGGCAAAGGTCCTTCGCCTTCGAGGGACGAGGCTCGGGCTCAAGCCTCCGCTCCGATCAAGGAGAAGGGACCAAGGCGGGGATCCTTGCACTGCCGAGCGAGGCGGAGGACCCGCCGAAGTTGTTCCATCGAGGGTGGAGGCCGGCTTTGTTGGGTAAGTACTCCGACTCTTATGTGCTTTTACCAAAAACTTCGATCCACGACCTGAAAACGCCTTGCTGCGATCTTTGGAGTCCACCATGAAGGACTTCCATGCCGCGGCCGTGCCGCGAAGTTGTCGCGAAGCACCAAGCCGAGCAGACGCCAAGATCGCGGAGCTCGAGCGCCGGGTTGCCGAGCCGACATCTTCTCGAGGCCGAGATCCGGCGGAAGGTGGAGGAGTCCGTCGCGTGAGCTCGAGGCGCCTCGGCCGAGCGAGCAAGCAAGGTCGAACTGGAAGCCATGGTGGCGACCTTACGCGGCCATTGCCGGCGCCGAAAGGACAATCGACCCGAACGGGAGGAGTCGGCGGCCGACGGCGGACAGCGAAGGTCGTGAAGCTTCAGCCGGCGGGTGCTCGACCTTGAGTCCGAGCTCGACTCGGTGCGGGACGAGCTCGTCGCTCTGCTGGACGAGAAGCGTGCCGGCCTCCTTTAATTTTCTTCTTCCTGTCTTTACCTGTAAAAAAAACTTAAGGAGAAACCGCCTTGATTGAACATAGAAGAAGCGTTATTTTTAATGGGCGTCTTTGTTTTTCTCGAGATGACAATGATTTGTTTCGTGCGTGGTTCCTTACTCGGCGGAGTTCGACCTTCTGCGACTTAGCAATCAATCGTGCGAGGAGTGACTACCTCGCGAAAGTAGCACGAGGTCGTGGCCACATGGTACCCCTATGGCCCCGCCAACGGAGGTCGTGGGCGTGAGGCTGCGAGCACGACCTCGTTGGCGGAGTAGAGTTCTGCCGGAGACCGTGTGGCCCTTAAGTGCAGTGCGTTGGCCATGCCGCCGGCCGACTGAGCTCGGGCAGATTCGGAAGAGGTGTCTGTGCGAATCTTTACTTGCGGTGGAGGTCTACGCGAAAAAGATGGTCGTCTTACGAGGAAGGAAGCCCTCGAGGTCGAGCTCTTGTCGTGCGGTGTTTTGCCCCAACGACCGACTCCGCCCTGACACTTTTGTGCAGGTCGAGCTTAATCGTAGAATTTTGCGGAGGTAAAGGGAAAGAGAGAGAGAAAGAATGGGAGGGTAAGGTGACAAAGTTTATTAAAAGGTAAAAGCGGGTGTGGTTAGACATGGAACTTACGCAGCTTGGTCGATGTTCCAAGTACTAGCTAGTTCTCGACCATCTTCCATTGGCGAGGCGGGACAACCCGGCGTATTGTTGAGACGACTGTAAGGACCTTCCCATCTTGGCGTTAGCTTGTTGGCTTTTGACAGGTCTTGGACCCGTCGCGAAGCGAGATCGCCGGCGTGCAAGGTCCTTGGTCGTACCGATTTAGCGGCGTGCTGCGAAGAGCTTGCGAGTAAACCGCGGATCGTAACGAGAACCCGTTCACGAGTCGCCTCCGCGGTCGAGGTCGAGAAGGCGTTCGCCTTGCGTCGATGCTATCGGCCAGGTTCACCCTTGGGGATCCTAGGACAACCTCGGCGGGTAGGGCGGCTTCGCGCCATATACGAGCCGAAGGGTCTCCCCGTGGCTCGGCTCGTCGTGGTGCGGTGACCAGAGGAGGGCGGGTAGCTCGTCCACCCAGGCCTGACCATGCCTATCGAGGCTCTTGAAGACTCTCTTCTTGATTCCTTGGGCGATCTGCCCGTTCGCGCTCGGCGCCCCATTGCTCTGTGGGTGGGCCACGGATCACGAAGCATATCTTGGTCCCGACCTCCTGCATAATAAGCCTGAAACACCTCGCTTGTGAACCGAGTGTCGTTGTCGGTAATGAGGCGACTCGGAGCATGTGCGGGTCACTACATTATTGCGGAAGAACCTTTTAGCCGCTGTCTTGAGATGGTTGATATAGGCTCGGCCTCGATCCATTTAGTGAAGGTGTCGATTGGCGAGCAATGTGTATTTACAACCACTCCTTCCCTGGGAAATGGACCGAGTATGTCGATGCCCCAAACCGAAACGGCTAGGTTAGCGGCATGGTGCAGAGCGCGTATCTTGGTGATGGACCTTCCGAGCATGGAAGCGGCAAGATCGGCGAGGAGGTCACTATTGGCGTCGTCGGCCAGGGCCGTCGGCCAATAGTAACCCAATCGGAAGGCTTTGCTCACCAAGGTCCTAAAGGGCGAGTGAGCTCCACACATCCGTCATGGATATCCTTGAGGAGATATTTGCCTTCCTCTTGGGTGATGCACTTGGAGAGGACGCCAAGCGCGCCTTTGCGGTATAAGAGGCCCTCGACCATTTTATAGGTCGAGGCGTCTCACTAGCCGGGATTTCTCGGCTTCCTCCTCGCGGATGTCCGTGCACGCAAGTATTGGATGAATGGCGTCATCCAGTTCGCATCCTGCTTTCGAGGAAGGAGACGGTACCACCGTCTCGGTTGCCTCCTCCCCGGGGTATGGAGGGCTTATAGAGGTGCTCGATGAGCACCCCGGAGAAGCGAAGCCGGCGGAACCGACCTTCGATAGATGGTCGGCCAGGGCATTGTCCTTCCTGGGGATGTATAGTACTTGAAGTTTACGAAGTACTTTTCCATCTTCCTTACTTCAGCCAGGTAAAGCGCCATTTAGTCATCGAACACGATACTCCTTGTTAACCTGGTTGACGACCACCGCGAGTCGCCCTTCGCGATTAGTCGTTGGACTCCGGCGCTTTGCATGCCCGAAGCTTGGCTAGCGGAACCTTCGTGATTCTGCGTTGTTTGTTGCGCCGAAATGCGGTTGGAGGCGTCTTGGATCCGCTCCCCTGAGGGGATTCGAGACCACTCGACCCCGAGCAATCGTAAGCTCGGGATCCGTCGAAAGTGCATGACCCAATGGCCGTGCTCGGCCTGGTTGGAGTTCGGGTTCGGACGGGCGGGGTTTGTCCATTCGGCTAGGAAGTCCGCTAGGACCTGAGATTTGATCGCGGTTACGGCCGAGAATTCGATCTCGAATTGGCGAGCTCCATGGCCCATTTCGCGATCCGCCCGCTTGCGTCTGATTCGAGAATTTCTCTCGGCGGGAAGTTGGTCGGGACTTGGATTTTGTGTGCTGGAAGTAGTGTCTTAATTTCTTCGAGGCCCACGAGGAGCGTATAAAGGAGCTTACGGACCTCGGGTAACGCTCCTTTGGTCCGTCTTGACACCTCGGCGATGTAGTAGATCGGGCGCCGTACCCGTCCGTTCTCTTGTGATGACTGCGCTTACGCATGGGGTGTGGCGGCGAGGTAAAGCAAGAGGACCTCTCCTACTCTTGGCGTGGTCAAGACCGGGTCTCGACAAATATAGTTTAAGCTCTTTGAAAGAGCGATGCCTTCATCTGTCCACGTGAAACCGTCGTGCTTCCAGGGCGCCTTGAAGAAAGGTAGGCCACGTTCCCCGAGCCGCGAGATGAAGCGACTTAAGGCCGCCATTCTCCGGTCGAGGGATGGACCTCCCGAGTGCAAGTCGGTGGTCGCATGTTCTCGATGGCTTCTATCTTCTCTGGGTTGGCCCCGATTCCTTGTGGGCCGATCATGTATCAGAAGCACCTTGCCGGCTTTGACCCGAACACACATTTTTCGGGGTTTAACTTTATTCGATGCTTATTGAGGTTATGAAAAGTCTCCTCTAGATCGGATACATGGTCCGAGGCCATCTTGCTCTTGGCGACTATGTCGTCTACATACACTTCCAGGTTCCGAGCCTATTTGGTTCGAGAAGGTTTTACGCATGAGGCGGAAGGTCGCCCCGGCGTTCCTTAGACCGAAGGACATGGTCGTGTAGCGAGAATGTGCCAAGCGGCGTGATGAAGGAAGTTTTCTCCTCGTCGTCGGGCGATATGCCGATCTGGTGATAAGCTTGAGTAGGCGTCGGAAAGCTCATCGCCCGGAGGCGGCCGTTCGCGTCGACCAACCGGTCTATCAGAGGTAGCGGGAAATTGTCTTTCGGGCATGCGGCATTCAGCCCGTGTGATCGACACACATCGCCACTTGCCCCTTTCTTCATCCACGATAATCAGGTTGGCCAACCAATCGGAATGGTCGACCTCCCGAATGAAACCGGCTTTGAGGAGCTTGTCGGTTCCTCTCGATGATGGCTTGCTTCTCCGGGAGAAGCGCTGAGCTTCGCCGCCAGGCTTTTGTCGAGCCGAATCGCTGCTTTGTGCTCGGCGACCTCCCTTGGGACTCGGGCATGTCGGACAGTTCCTCAGCGACGATGTCGCGCTTCTCGGAGGAAGGTCACGAGCTCGAAGTTCCTATTTAGGATCTAGGGAAGCCCCACGTGTACGACCTTATGCGGCTGCGTCGCTGGCAGGATGGCCTTGGTTTCTCCTCGGCTTGGAGGCTAGCCTTGGGCGGGAACTCCTCGGCTCTTGCTCGGGCCAGCGTTAGGCGATTGACCGATCATGTCTAAGCGCCCTCTGCGTCGCGATTTAGAGCCGCTTCGGCTTCCCTTGACCGTGATCACGCCCGCGGGGCGGGGACCTTCAAGCATTGGTACCGTGATGAGTGGCGGCCATGAATTTGGCGGCGCTGGTCGGCCCAGGATGGCGTTATGGCCAGGCTCGAAATCGACCACTTGAGCGTGATTAGCTCCGTTCGGAAGTTGCTCGGATTGCCGAACGTTCTTGGCGGGGCGATCGGCGAGTGGCCTGGCCGAGCGTTCGGTACTATCCGTAGAACGGGACCACCATGCTTTTGATCTTGGAGCGAGGATCTGCATCTCGTCCAAGACCTTGGCGAATATCCAGGTCTAGGAGCTCCGCAATCCACAAGGACCCGACCTCTTTGCGGTGTTGCGGTCGTCGGGCTAACGACCATCGGAAGCCTTTGGGGTTTCGTCATCCCCAGAGGCGATCGTCCTTGGAAGGTGATCGGCGGCTCGGACCACTTGAGGCTGGCGAGCAGGAGGCTTCCCACGAGTGACACGGAGTACCTCGCGCGTGGCCTCCTTTAACTCCCGACGCGACCCATAGGCGGCGGGCCGAATATCACGGCGATGTGGTTTCGGCTCTTGGTATTCCATGTCGGTATCTTGCTCCTCGGCGGGCTTCTTGCCCTTGGCGTCTCCTTCCATCTCGGGAGCGTGGGCATGGGACCCTTACCATTGTAGAAGCTGCTCGGGCGGGAGGCCCACGTTACGCAATTAGAAGGTCATGCCCATGCGCCTGGTGGAGTGGGCGAAATAGGCACTAGCCCGTCCGCGTTGGTCGCGCGTTCTTGGTCGTCCGGTTACGCTCGTTGTTCCGCCGAACCGGCCGACCCTTTCCTTCTGGCTCCCCTATCTGCATCGCGAGGTCGGTCGTTGTCTTCGATGGTTGCCACCATGCCGAGACAGAGGATTTTTCTTCTTTTGATTTTTTTCGATCGAGCTTACGCTCTTTCGCTTGACGCCCCTTCGAGCCCGGCCGAGGGGCGGCTTTCCTCGTCCAGCGGCTTCTTCCAGCTGGGCGGCCTGCGTCAGCGTTGGCATAACGGTCGACCATGCGGAACGGCTCGTTGGCTGTGATGTCGGGTGAATTTCGAGGTCTGAGTAAAGCGTCGTCTCGGACCCGAACTTGAAAGCCGGACGACCGCCTCGTCAGAGATGCTTGGGATGGAATTGCGCGCTTGCATGAAGCTTTGGGCCAGGCGGCGCGAGGTCTCGCCCTCCGTCATGTCGACGCTCAAGGTCGCGCTCCTTCCCCGGGCGGACGTAGCAGCTCTGGAAATTAGCTCGGAGAGTGCTGCTCAGCTGGGCCCAGGACCGGATCGAGTTTTCTTTCTGGTTGAACAGCCACGTCCGAGCCGGCCCGTCCAGGACTGTGGGCAGAAAGTTAGCCATAACCCTTTCATCACCCCCGGCAGCTAGAATGGCCGTGGTGTAGATCGAGAGAAACTCGTCGGGGTTCTGAGTCCCATCGAATCTCTCGATGTGACCCGGCTTGAACCTTGTCGGCCAGGTCACACGTCGTAGCGACGTCGCTTGAGCATACTGCACCAGCAGGGTATCGGGCCAGTCACCTGGCCGGCGGTCGGGCGATCCCCACCAGCCGAGCCCGAGGTTAGTGGGCCCGAGGCGAAGAATATCTCCCTACGCTGTAGGATGGAGAGTGGCCGACGAGGAATGTTCGGCCGGTCTTTGCCGTGGCTCGCATTCCGGGTCCGGGAGCCCCGGGAATTGCTCCGGGTGCCCTCCCGAGCCCGGTCGCGCTCGCGCCAGTCACTCTGGGTGCGGCTGCGTGAGTCGTCAGTGTGGTGGCGCTCGGACGCCCGGCGGCGGCGTTCCCAGGACTTGCTCTGGGCGTCCCTTTACCGGGAGGCCTCCGCCGCCCTTATGTCTGTGGCGATTTCCTCGAGGTCGTCGGCCACGCGGCGCGCCCATGGCTTCTAGGTCGACTGCTCGGGAAACTCTCGAGGTTGCGCACCACCGTGGCCAGGGCTTGAAGGCGTTCCCGGCTCGAGAGGCAGCGGGGTAACGAGCTCGTTAAATCGTCGTCGCGAACTCCGAGTCCCGTCTGGCGTGGAAATTCTCACGAACCGGCCCTGGTCTTATCGGTCGGGCCACCTCGGACTTCTTGGCCGTAAGCTGGCGGCGTCGGTCGGGGATACTGCAGGTGCTCTTTGGCCGCTTCGTAGCGGTGAAGACGCAGCTTGAGCCGGATTTGCTCGACATTTCCATCCTCCTCCGCATAGCGAAGGCGTTACGGGATTGGGACGGATCGCGAGGGGACATCACGGTGTCTCCCGTGAAGCGGTCCCTGGTCGAGCTCGAAAAGGTCGGGGATGTCCGGACCATCGTAGAGCCCGTCATACTCGTCGTCCGAGAGGGCGTCGAGCCGAGCGAAAGAAGCGCTCGGTCAGTGGCCCGGCTTCGAGGAAAAGCTCCGGAACCGTCATGATTCTTAATGCGGCGACGTCGCCGCCCCATTGTCGAAGAATCGCTTGTCCTCTTCCCGATCTCGGGCGTAGAAACCCGGTGGTTACAGGATTCGACATTCTTCGGGATTCCTCACGAAAGGAAAGTCGGTCCCCACGACGGCGCCCGGTATCGGCGATTGAGAAACAGGCCCCCGCCGAGCTTACTTGTTGGTGGAGGGACCAACTGTGACCCCTTCTTGCGTGAGGGATTACTCAAGGAATGGCTCACCAGATTTCAACGAGCGTGGACACAGCAGTTTTACCCTGGTTCGGGCCTCTCAAGAAAGAGGTAATAGCCCTACTCCAGCTCTTGTATGCTCTTGCAACGTATCTGAGTGTATGACTCTTGTCTTACAGTCTGTGTCCTATCCCCCTCATGATGGGGACGCTTTTATAGCTTACAAAGGATCGAACTCCATCGGCCCCACTATCCCACGTTTGGACCTCGTCCAAACGTGGCAACCGGTGGATCCTACAACTCCGCCACGCTCCCGCGGGGAACGTAACGGGCTAGCGGAAGTTACGCTTGGGCGGTTACTCCCACTCCCACCGACCTCGAGATCACGTTAGGTCGGTGGCCGACAAACAGAGCTCGTACATCTTACCCGAACTCGAGCCGGAATCGACCGAATACGTGGCATCCAGGTCCCTCGAGCCCGAGCTCGGAACAGGCCGAAATACGTAGCCTCCCAGGTTCTAAGTAACCCGTCTAGGGTAACGACCTCCTGGTGGCTCGGGCGGGAGCGAGCTTGGTCGTTGGTGGCACCCGAGGTAATTTATGGGAATTACCCGATCCCCCGACAGTTTGATTGTAGGTATGTGATGATTTTATATAGAAATCAACAAAATATGCGATCTAAATTCATTCAAAATATTTGAATTTGACTATATTTTTTGAAAGGTACATGTTTCATTTGAAATTTTATAGATGGGTGTATACCCTATAACCATAATTTTTGAAAAAATATATCCGAATCTAGCTTGAGTTCATGTATTTAAAATAATGGTGTCCTGGCATTATGATCGATGTCCGTTCCAGCCTTGTATTAGCAATCAATCGATGCGTGCATGCCAATTGCCACACCACAGCTGGCTAGTCGTCGATATGTCCAAGATAGGGATGGCAGTTTACCCACGGGTACCCGATCCGATAAGAGTGTGCACGGGTAGCATTTTAGATCTATGGGTTTTCGGGTTTAGGTACCCGATAAGGTTATAGGAGGGGCATGTGTACCAATTTGTACCCATGGATATCCTACTACTCAGGTTCGGGTTCGGGTACCCATCGGGAGACACATGATGCACCGATTTCTAGAGCTCAGGGTTTGGGTTCGGGTTTCGGGTATCCATCGGGTTCGGGTGTGGGTACACATCCGTGCCCATTTTAGGTTTCGGGTTCGGGTGTGAGTACACATCTGTGCTTGTTTTGAGTTTCGGGTTCAGGTGAGTACCATGATTTCGGATTCCGGACTCGGGTGGACGAAAGTCATACCCAGAGATACCCGGTTGAATGCCATCCCTAGTACAAGATGAAGATTGAAGAAGAGATCGCGAGGAGCAAGCTATTACCGCGTTCACCTCCTCAAGCACACCACGCCATTCTAAGGCAGGGTGGCCTGACACGTCAGTTTTGGCCTTTCTGTTGTATTACTCCATTCGGGAGGGCGCATGCGAGCATGCATTCAGCCGTACAACTCAAGCAAGGAGGAGGACGTACGTCGTCCTGTACTGTGGTACTCGAGTGGTCAAAGTCAAACGATCGGCGTCCTCTCATCCTCTTTCACGCGGTAAAGATGGGGCTCGGCGTGAGTTTCATTTTTTTTTGTCTTTAACCTAATTATTTTACAAGTTTCTTTTCCATTGCAAAAGAACAAGAGGCAATATGTGTCACCTGACATGGTACATAACTACAGTAGGTCCATCTGCTGTGGTATAGGAGCATGACATCTGATCGTCGTGGTAAGGAATGTGGTGGATGTCTATTGCCGTCGAGAGGAGACTGTTAGGATTAGAAATACGGCAAAAACAAAGATATGATATAACGTGAAAAAACCCTTGCGGCAAAAAAAATCATGAGATAATCCACTATTTGTCGTTTGTCTTTCTTTCCTGGCAACAGAAGATGCATAAAGTGGTTTCAGTAGCACTACCGAGTAGTTTACATGTGCAGAGGTGGTTTATATAACTAAAAGAGTTCGAGTTGTAGATAATTTAGACTCCCATAGAGATATTGAGTATATCTCTAACAACCCTGTTTAAATATTTAAGTTATCTCTAGCAGACTATATTTGGTTGGGAAATTTTGATATACGCCACTCCTTAGTGCTTGTTTTAGAAATATGCTACTTATTGGAAACATGCCACTACCAAGCGAAGATGTTTTGGAATATGCCACTATGTAGAATTACATTGTATTATTCCCAAATACACACCCTAAATAACCTTTCGTATTTTTGTATGGCCAAAAATACCCTTACCTCTAGATGCATCGATGGAACTAGTTGCTAGCACCAGACTTCATTTGTTCTCATCCCCTAACATAAAAACTAAGAAGTGGCGTATATCAAAATTTTCCATATAATAATCTTGTCCGAACAGAGCACAGATTTAAGAGAGAGAAAACAGACCAGCGAGAAAAACCAAAGCTCGGCTCGGCGCGTGCTGATCCGCGCCATTCGCGAGATGCAACCCGCGGCGTCGGCCACCGTCAGCTCTCCGCATCCAGCGAGTGGCGACACCCACAGCGCGTGGGCCCACGCGCCATTGCATGCGATCCAGAGCACGGCGCGCGCTGGCTGGATCGAGCGGGGCTCGGCGCGCACGTGCTCTGCCCATCACCATCCCGGCCGGCGACCGGTGAACGTAGGCGCCCGCCCCGACCTTGTCGTCGAACCAGGATCCAGGAGCGCTGCGGAGTTTAAATCACCTGCGTACGGTAGACGGCACAGGAAATGTTTCAGAAACGCGGCGGAGTTAAATCGAGTTTAAAATTTAAATCACCTGCGTACGTGCTCGATCGTCTAGAGCTTAGTCCGAGTCTCCGACCGCACGATTCGGAACAGGAACTTGCTTCAGAATTGCATGGAAGTCATGGGACCTCGATTTAGCCTAGCATTAGCTTTGGTCATTTCGACTAAAATGCTGGTGTGCTGAACTGTAGTGTACTAAGCCAGGGCACTTCGGCCTTTGGGGGATGCTTTCCCTTTTTCTTGTCAATGGGGGGTTGGGCTTCCCTTCTCTCCCGAAAGGGAGACGTACAAAAAAAGCGTGGGAAATCCAGCGAACTCTCCAAACCACCATCAGTTCGTTGTAAATGTAGGATCGGTTAAAGCAGCCGGAAGTGGTGGTGTGAATGACTCGGACAATTTTTTTTTTTTTTTTTTTTTTAAGTATTCAACGTTCTCTCCACTTTAGTAGGTACAGAGAGGTAAAAGGATTAAGATTGAGAGGCTGTTTGGTTTCATTTTTTCTTGCCAATTTTTAGCCAAAACATTGGTAACCAATTTGTAGTAAGATTTGCCGATGCAGATTTATCATCAAACCAAACAGCCCCTGAACCTTCACACAATAGCAATTGACCAAAACCAAAAGACCAGAACAAGCTGTACAAATACTTTGTCAAATAATCCACTTGAGTCGGATTATCCTACTCACTCGGATAATCCCGGTCAACTGGTCAACACAAGAAGAACATTCGCGCAGCTTGATACCAAAGCAAGCACAACTTTCAAACCGTTGCTCTAAATGACTCGAAATTTGAAACACAACTACCCGAGCATCTCCAACAGTTCCTAATATCCATTCCCTAAACCTAATTTTGGACTTGATGAGAAAATTAAGTGCTCCAACAGTTCCCTATTTGATCTCCCAATATTTTCGCACGCCCAAACCAGGGACCCGGCGACCTCAAATCTACGCGCGGCAGCTGCGCTCCCAATCACCCAAATCGCGCCCCTCCGGCGGCAAATCGCGTGCGGTCCTTTCTTCGCGCCATTCGCCCGCCGCGGCATCCTCTCCTCCCGACGCCGTCGCCGCCGCCTCGTCCTCTCCACCCGACGCCGCCGCCTCGCCCTCCCCGCCCGCTACGTCGCCCTCTCCGCGGGCCGCGCCGCTTTGTCCCGTCTCTCCGAGCCTTGGATTGGTGGCGTCGCCCTCCCGGTCTTCCTCCCGGTCGGCCGCGCCTCCGGCTCCTCATCTTCCCGGCCGTGCGCCGCCTCCTGCTGGCCGCCGCAGCTCCAGCAGGTCGATGCGCCCGCCTCCAGCCCGGCCGCCACCTCCTCTGGCCGACGTCCTGGAACTGCCTCCGGGATTTTTCTTCTGCTGCAATTCCATCTCAGTTGGAGGTTCTCATGATTCTATCTGGCGTTCTTTCTTGCAGTGTCCAAATGCTTAGTTTAGTTAAAAATGAAGGAACTTTGGTCCTTTTTATTCACTGCATCCTGATTTAAGATACTGTTTTGTTGGTATTCATACGAGTAGCTCGTTCTTTTTAGAGTGTTGGATTCATAGGACTCGGAAATATGGGCTCCCATATGGCAAGAAACCTAATGATGGCTGGGAATAAAGTGACGGTTCATGATATGTAAGCCCTTCTTGCCAGATTCCATTTTTCTGGTCAAAAGTTTTTTTTTCTTGGTGAAAATTAGTTAGTTTGTTAAGGGTATATGAAGGTCTCGTTATCTCAGTCTAACGCAATGCTCTTTGGTTGCCATCAAATTATTATTGTACCATCCAATAAACACTGAATATATTACATCAGCAATGAGAATGCCCTGAAGAAATTCTCTGATGATGGATTCCCCACTAAACATACCTCCACTGGAAGTGTCAGAGTCAAGCAATGTCATAATTACCATGCTACCTTCCTCTGCCCATGTAAGTTGGTTACAACCATGAAGTCCCCTTCCTTTTCAGTTCATTGCATCACTTGAATCATGATACAAGGAAGTAACATCCTTTCTTGAAGTATGTCCTAAGATATAGCCATCCCTCCAGGACTCCAACATAGCTTGTTTGTTTCTTGGAACTGTTGATTCAGCATTCTTTAAGAGAAGATAGTAGCTTGTTTGTTTCTTGGAACTGTTGATTCGGGATTCTTTAAGAGAAGATAGTAATACACGAGCAATGTTGCTCAAAACATATCGAACTCCTTTACCAAATCAAATCCTTACATGTTCACTGATGCTTTTCAGGTATTAGATGTATACTTGAGTCTACATGTAGAAAAGATGGAAACAACGGCTATCCGTTTAAGGCAATGGCTCTGTTTAAGGCCGAGGACAAGGACAACAGATCAGATTTTACATACCTTTCAGCATGTTTTTAGCATGGATTCCTACTCATTCCATCTTGCAGTCTAAAGCCTGAGTACTGGATCTCATTTAGATACCTACTTTCTCAAACTGTAAAGTGTTTCTTGATTTTCATGCATGCTTGGTGGCGAAACATCGTGAGTGCTATATCTTATATTCTTATGGTTCATGAGCTGACTGCTCTTCTATCCTTTTATAAGAAAAGAAGAAAAAAAGATATCTTCCATGAGAAATTGTTCCAAACACAGTCATTGTCAGCAAGTGTTAGTAATAGTTTCGTAGGAGATGGTCCATACGCAGGCAGGGTACATCAATGCTTTTTAAATATCTTATGTAGCCAATTGATTTGTTGATTTATCATGTGTCTTTGATTTACGATCACATTCACATCATTTCCGAGGATTTGTGTGGAATGTATTTTTTGTTTTGTCTCAACTTTCTCATGATTTTTGCTCAATTTGATTGAGCAATAGCTCTTTCTTTGAATCTTGTTGATTGTTGATGTTGTATGCATGCCCTCAAAATTTAAAAGCGAGATAGAGAGATGGGGACAATTTAAAAACCCAGCACCCACTTGATTGATCGACGTCAACCATGACATCTGATGCATATATATTATCAAACAGCTCGGAAGAATCAATTGCAACCAAAGCTCGGAAGAATCAATTGCAACCAAAGCACATGCATTGATGAGTTAGATGCAAAATTACCTGGAGACACGCGTGGCTGCATATCACTTTGGGAGCAGCAATCAGATGAGTTCACGAGTTCACGCGTTCACAGGGAAAAAATCGGCAGGGATTGGCGAGTTCACGAGTACGATCAAATGAGCCTCGGCTACGGCGTTCGTCGCTGGTGGCATAGACACCGAACTAAACAGATTGAGGAGAAGGATGGCCCACCAGACCAATTCAAAAGTTTTTTTGGGAGCAAATATGGGAACTGTTGGAGAACAAGGTATTTTGTAGGCCCAAAAGCTTTTGGGAAGGTCCCAATCTAAGAATATTAGGAGTCTAAATATTAGGAACTGTTGGAGATGCTCTAAAGAACCTATATATCCGAACCAACAACCTCAAAGATCGTTATCAAATTTCAACCTTTATCTATTTTAGATAAGAATGCTTAAGAACCGAGCAAAAGACCGAGAACGTGATCTACTCATGAGATGTAGACACCGTAAATTAGGCTAGAACGCGATGGAACCAAGAAACAGCTCAAGTAAGCATGAAAATCAAATAAAAAAAACACTAGTGGGTCACGAAGGAGAGAGTTCGATCTTCCGTTAACCGCGACCGCGAGAGAGAACGCAAGACTGTTGCGGTGTAGCAAGCGCTGCCGTGCTGGGAGTTGATTGACCGCCGCTACCTGACAAAGCAGACAAAACACTGACCTCCCTGTTCTTTCTACGCATTACTTTCACGCGGTGAAACCTGACCTGGACACCGCAACCACGGCCAACGCGCATCAGTAAAGAGTGATTCTCGCGAGCTAGCCGGGCACGTTTGGCTGCGTATACGAAGTGGTACTATATATAAAATAGTTTTAAAAAAACTATCAATGCGTTTGGTTGTTTGAATGCAACTATTCTATCTAGATCAAATAATACAAATTTGAGGAATATTTTCTTTAGATGCTGAACCATCTCATTTACCTAAAATAGTAAAACCAAATGATACAAAATCATTATATCCCATTCAACCTCATCTCATAAACCAAACGCACTGCAAATCACCTGTTTTTGGAACCAAACACAAAGCAGAGCAAGCAACAAGCAGAGCCGCGTCACCCACCCTTCGCCGCGCGCCAGCTCTCTATATCACTCTCTCATGCGCGCGCACTCAACCTCACTCCCTACCCCACTTCGCCTGACCAGCTCGTCACCTCCGCCACACTCCGCTCCCCACAGGAGCAAATGCAGCACTCCTCGTCGTCGTCGGCCAATGTGGACGCGGCCGCCAAGGGCGTCAAGCTGGAGCGGTACGCGGGCGGCGCGCTGCTGATGCGGCGGGTGACGAGCGCGAAGCTCGTCTCGGCGTCCTCCCACCTCCTCTTCCGGGCCACCATCCTCGCCACGCTCGCGCTCGTGTGCCTCTTCACCGTGCACTACCCCTCCCTCCTCTCCCACTCCTTCCGCCTCTCCGCGTCCTCGTCGTCGCCGCCGTCGGCGTCGCGGCCCTCGTCGCACCGGAGCCTGCTGGGGTCGTCGGCCTCGTACGGGGGCGCCGCGTGGGAGCGGGAGGTGAGGCGGAGCGCCACGCCGCGGCGGGACGGGGGGATGTCGGTGCTGGTGACCGGGGCCGCGGGGTTCGTGGGCGCGCACTGCTCGCTGGCGCTCAGGGCGCGCGGCGACGGCGTACTCGGGCTGGACAACTTCAACTCCTACTACGACCCCTCGCTGAAGCGCGCGCGGCAGCGGCTGCTCGCGTCGCGCCGGGTGGTGGTGCTCGACGCCGACATCAACGACGCCGCTCTGCTCGAGCGCATCTTCGACGCCGTGCCCTTCACTCACGTGCTGCACCTCGCCGCGCAGGCCGGCGTGCGGTACGCGATGCGCGCGCCTCAGACGTACGTCGCGTCCAACGTCGCCGGGCTGGTCAGCCTCTTCGAGGTCGCGGCCAAGCACGCTGATCCGCAGCCGGCCATCGTGTGGGCGTCGTCGTCGTCGGTGTACGGGCTCAACACCGACGCGCCCTTCTCCGAGGAGCACCGCACGGACCGGCCCGTGTCGCTGTACGCGGCCACCAAGAAGGCCGGCGAGGCCATCGCGCACGCGTACAACCACATCTACGGCCTCTCCATCACCGGCCTCCGGTTCTTCACCGTGTACGGTCCGTGGGGCCGCCCCGACATGGCCTACTTCTCCTTCGCCCGCAGCATCGTCGCCGGCGAGCCCATCACTCTCTTTCGCACCACGGACGGCACCGACGTCCGCCGCGACTTCACCTACATCGACGACGTCGTCAAGGGCTGCCTCGGCGCGCTCGACACGGCCGGCAAGAGCACCGGCTCCAAGTCCGGAAAGAAGCGCGGGCCCGCACCCCTCCGCGTCTACAACCTCGGCAACACTTCGCCGGTGCCCGTCACCCGCATGGTCGCCATCCTCGAGAAGCTCCTCGGCAAGAAAGCGAACAAGCGCGTCGTCACAATGCCGAGCAACGGCGACGTGCCGTTCACGCACGCCAACGTCAGCCACGCCGCGCACGACTTCGGCTACCGCCCCACCACCTCGCTCGAGACCGGCCTCCGGCACTTCGTCGACTGGTTCGTCCACTACTACAAGCTTGACCCCGCCAAGCTCGCCAAGGGCATTGTCGGTGCCGGCGGCAAGCCGACCAAGCGGAAATCCATGGCCATGTCCGCGGCGTCGTGAGGAGCGCTCGCGCCGCGTCTTCCCCAGCCGTCCACCAGTGTGTATTCTCCTTGTCCTTGGAAGCTAGCACTTGTAACTTTGTAAGTGCTTCCCTATTGTTTAAGCCATTGTTGCTTTGTATTCTTCATGATGCAACCATGCTAGTGCTTAGTGGGAAGGGAATAATGGAGGTGGCAAGGTAAATGGAATGAATCATAGGCAGCACAAGCAAACGACATAACTAGTAGTGAGAAAAAAGATGGCGGTATTGGTATAGTTAAGGTGGCAGAACAAAGGAAAGGAGCCAGGGCAGAAGAAGGATGAAGTCACTGGCTTCCTTTTGGTTCAGATCATTTTTCCTCAAATTTTTTTGGCCAGTTGCTATCTCATTCTTGTTCTTTTGTTTAGTCAGTGGTGTGACTTGTGAACGATCATGTCAAGAACCCAAACAGTTGCATGCTGCCAAAAATATACTTTAAACTAGTGGAGTTGATGGTGCAATTGCGTGGTTCCCTTCAATCTAAATATTATTGAAACACTTTGAGTGACAATCTTGTAAAAATTAAGATTACATGGAAAAGTCTAATGTTTTATTATTTCTCATTAATTTGCAATGATTGCTTTAGCTGACTCGTGCTAACCTGAAGCTTCTGAAGACGTGGGCACAAGCAGGTGCGAAAAACACTAACCATCCTATATATGGAAATATCTTGTTTTTTAAAAAGAAAAAGATTTTTATCCAAGCTTTTAAAATTGATTCTAATAAAAATATATTTCAAACTCATATGACTTGCATCAGGATATATGCGCCTCCACATGCTTTGATGTACAAAACTCACCCTAGCTTGCAGATGTCATCTTTCACCCTTTAGGTTTTCCTTTTTCGTAATGATTAGACATTGCAAATCGGCACACTCGGTGAAAAATGGGAAAAAATTCAATGAAAATTTTTCAATTTCCCCCCCAAATTTCATCTCAAGAAGCTATTAATAATAATTTTAGAGAACTTTTGGATAAACTTTTCTAATTTTTTTGAGTTTGAATTGGAGCGGTTTATCGACCGATTTTACCTATTGAGCTGGATCGATGTGGTCGAACGATATTTCAAACCCTGCCACTGGTGCAGTCCCAAGTTCTTGCTGTTCAGAAAGCAGGCCTGCTGTGCCCAAGAACGAAATTTCTTCCTGCATACAGTAATTTTTAAGAACAGTGGTTGAACCTGAAGGAATGTATGTATATTCTTTAGTGCTAAGCTGTCTGTGTCCTCTTGTGATCGGCAGTGATCTAGCTAAATGATGGAAATGAAAAGCTGCATCTTGTATGCATTAGTGGTAATCAGGACTCTCCATGGAAAACGAGATTTGGGAGATTCTGTATTGTGAGTACACCTTGGATTCCTCCTCCTACTGAACCCAATTCATTCCCATGCACAATATCCATCTGCCCACTCTGATGCAATCATCGAGCTCATCCTGACTTTTCTGCATAAGAGGCCTCTGAATGCCTGGAGAACAAAGCATGTCTGCCCGCTCATACTTTTCTGCATAAGAACCACAACATCTATGCATGAGCAGGCCAGGGAGACAATTGGATCTGACGCTTGGCATCTTCAAAATTGAGGCTGGCATTGCACATATTTGTACCACTCCAGGCCACTCTCTCTTTGTTAGTTGGAGCAATTGAAGATGCTCTCACCTGCTTCATGTCAAAAAAAAGGGTCCAGTTGTTAATACAGTATTACTACGAGTTACTGCTTTCCAACTAATAGTAGTACTTTTACCCAATTGAGCCTAATAATATCTACGACTACTACCTCTTGAACTACACTGCTCACTGGCGTAGTACCATCCTACTAGGCCTGGCTAATGGCTATCGCTGCTTTTACTGTATCACAAGCTTGGTCCACAGGGACACGGTGAGCTGGAGAACTTGGGAGTCTTTGACTTGCACTGACCTCATCCTGACTCTTTGGTCCCCTTGCGCCACGCCACTTGCACGAAGTCTGACCTGAGGTGAGCCCCCTTGTCCTGAGATTAGATTGCAACCTGTCTTTTTTTTCCTTTAATTGCATCCGGGCTAATTGCTTCCCTCGCGTGTTGCTGTTTCTTCTAATCTTGGAGGATAAATAGGTTTGTCTGTACCTCGGCACCATGCGTGGCTTCAGTTAGATTGGGTGTGTTTGGTTGCCTGCATGGTGCATGAATCGCATGAGTGGATGCAACTGTATCTATTAGACGCATGTTTGGTTTCCTGTTCATCCTGGCCAGGTGGATACAATTGCACCCACTCATACAGGATGGAGAAAACACAGAAATTAGACTTCTCTCTAATGCAGGCCCATGAGATGCACAAACAAGCAACCAAACAACTTAACTTGCAGATCCACTCGAGGCTAGCAAGGCTAGCGAATTACTGGCTAGGATGGTGCAGGTAACCAAACACACCCATTGTGAATTGTAGCCAACTCCCTGACCCATTTATCAAAGAATTGGGTGCGGGAATTTAACTTCGTTGGTGCTACCTCTACCTTCCAATTGAAGAGCATTGAGAGTTTCATCAGGACGGACGGCTTAAACGATATGGTTCCTACCGTCCAGGATTCCGTATAATAACTGAACACGGAGTACATGCATCTTTTTTTTTTCCTCCATGAAAACCTAGTTGCAAACTGCATTTCATGAAGGAAAACATCGTACTAGTAGTAGTTTCTTTGCTGACGCCTTATTGGTTGGTTCCAGAAAACCAGAACCCACCATTTGGGCTTGCACTTCAGTGGATGTGTAGTGGCGAAAGCCAGATTTAAAGATTTTCCTCTTGTGATATTGCAGTAAACCACACCTCTTTCGTTTTTCCTTTTGCCCAGTACTGGGCTAGCTATCCCTTACAGTTCTAGCCATTCATCGATAATTGGACGAATGAGCTCAAAATTTCGCTTTTCATCATCATATCTTGGGATCAGACAACACGATCTGATGAAGACTTCTCCCAATCCATCGTCGAGGATACCTAGATATAAGTCTACAAGTTGTACAAATCTTAAAGCAAACGAAAGGGTAAGTAATCACCATCTAGCCTTCATTCATGCTTTAATAGTTGTGCAACTTTTAAAAGGAAGAGCATAGAAGCACCTCTTATAAGTCATTGTCGAGGTTTCTTTGTCGTCCTGCCTCTCTCTCTCTCTCTCTCTCTCTCTCTCTCTCTCTCTCTCTCTCTGTTGCTCTGCCTGTTTCTTCGTGTAGCAAGAAGCTTAGCTTACTCTGTTACTCGCAAGATAGCCACTACAAGTTTACGACACAAACAGTTAACTTACGCAGCTACTATGACTTCTAGACGTTCATCGAGTTCTGTCAATTGGAGGCCACTGCATAAGCACGTTAATTTCCTCGTGAGAGACGTAGAAGCGACTGAGCAAGCCAACATCATCCGTGCATATCTCGAAGTGCCAAAAGAATAAGCTGAAGTCCAAAAAATTAAAAAGATAATAATCAAACACTTCCTAGTTGAACGAAACCCTTTCCACCTGTAGATTCTTGTTTGATCACTCCTACGCACTTTTTAGTTTGCTGATTTGCTTACTTGCTTTTCAGAAGAAGCAAGTCATCGGCTAATTGAAGTGCATCATCCGTAGGATCAACCCACCTCGAATTCAGGGGGGCCGTACATTGATCTGAAAGCAAATCCAATGATCAGGAATTTGGATGATGGTTACTAAAGAAAACATCCGGATGAAACTTATCAAAAACCCAATTAGTTCAGGAGTGTATAGACATCATCCGGATGTTTTTGTCCCAAAAAACATCCAAACTTCGGACCGTACGATCAAAACACACATCCGTAGGATCAACCCACCTCGAATTCAGGGGGGCCGTACATTGATCTGAAAGCAAATCCAATGATCAGGAATTTGGATGATGGTTACTAAAGAAAACATCCGGATGAAACTTATCAAAACCCCCCGGGGCCTCTTCTCCTGACCTTTGTGCAAGTGCAGCTGGTCTCCAGAACGTGCATGGTTCATGATGGCATTGGGCACGTACAGTAAGTCAGTAGTAAGTAAGTTTATTCCTTGGAAGAATGGCGATCGCAGGGCACAGCAAAAGAAGACACTCTGAAGTCAGAACTCCGAACCTTTTTGCCGGGCAAGATGATAGATGGAAGCCACTCACTTGTAGAAGAGAGTTGGCTGAGAAAAGGGGGGCTGATCATGGTGAGGCAGGAGGAGACATGGGCCTGATCAATGTAATTAAGCACTAGCAAAATGGGCCTGTTAGTTACGCGTGACATCGATGGTGGAACTAGAAAAATCTACACGAGGGATGCACAACTCTAGAGCCTTATATAACGATTTTGTGAAATCATAAATCCAAAATATATATTTAAAATTTGAGAATTTCGTTAAGGAATCAATTCATTTTTGGGTAAGAAAGGAAATTTTTTCCGTCGTTCCAGGTAGAACCTAATGTTGTACCAGTATCTTTATTATCATGAAAGAACCTAATGGTGGTCGGTGCGTCCTTCATTCACCTCCTCCACTCTCACAAAATGTGTTGGTCAATCTAGGTATTTCGGAATGATAGGTGTTTGGTAAGAAAAGGAATTCTAATCTATTATAGGTTATCTATGCGTGTATCGGATGGCTACGCTCTTGGACATTAATGCAATCTATGGAGGGCAAGGACATGGTATTAGCCGGTTGCAGAACGTTAAATTTGGTGGTCAAGGATTTCTTATGCAGACACGGGCGGAGAACTAGTTACATGATTTGTGCTGATTGAGGCCTTTTCGTTTCTTTGTCATTCTAGCTTTGTTGCAAAATGGTTTTATTCATTTTTCATTTTGAAGATTGTTTAGTTCTAACGTTGTAATAAATTCTAGCTGTGTGCATCTCCGGATGCAGAGGCTAGAAGATATAACCTTCCATTATCTAAAAAAAAAAAAAAAAAAATGACGCCGGCAGGTGAGCCTACATCCTCAAACATTCCTATCAAAACATAACAAACTAATTAAATTAGAGCTCTTTTACGGTACACTAAATTGAATATGAACCGTTCATTCTTTTCGATCCAATGGATCAGATTAACTAGAGTTTACTTATACTACACCTGGTAGTAGAGTAGTAGAAACACCCTTAACAAATCAATGGTTAGATGCGATTTTTACTACACATTTTATACTACAAGTATAATCCACCATAAAATTTCTCTTAAATTAAACACGGCAACAATATCCCCTGACATGACAAATTAACTTAACCATACACTAAAAAAATCTAATGGAAACGAACATGATATAGGTCACAAAGAAACTCGATCGGGCGTGGTTGCGGAGCTGAGGGCGCGGTGTAGGTTGAGCACGATCGCAAAGACGTAACGCCCGAGCAGAGCTCCGTCAAGCACAGTGGCGTAGCCGATGGTATTGAGTAGGCCAAACCTGATTACAAGGACTTAATGTATCAATCTAACATATATTTTTTTATCTATAGCAAAGCATAGGTATTCAGATAGCGGACTAAAAAATATATACCAATCCCTTGTTTTGAGATTTGGTTCTTGCTTGTTATTGCTTCGCATCGATATTTCGTTTAGGATGGACTTTCGTTCCGGTTTACCTATCGTTGGCTCTGCCGATTTGTGGGAAAGTCGGGTGCCACGCCTTGATCCACCGTGTGCGCTTGGCCTTGGCTCTCTCCGTAGGGAGACGGCGCTGCTGTCCGAAAACATCAGGCGGCAACAGAAATATCAAGAGAAAAAGACTTAGAGAAGGCTTGATGGAGTTGAATATAGTCAAAAGTTGTAATGACAAATGCAAGGTCGAAAGTTACAAGCTTGCCAGCATGTACACCATGGGAACGAGGTTGTCCAGGTATGCAAGGAAAGCAATGGAGCCGAACTAATTATTTGTACTCAACTTTAGTACTCCCTCTAGTCCAATATTGATGTGTTTTACAGAGATGATTTATTTTGCAAATGCATGTCGTTTTGGCTTTTCGAGACAATACTACTTTTTAACAGATTTCGCTATTAGTTACTTATTGATCATCGTTGCGATGATTACATAGCTAGTTCTTTGATCCAACTTTTTTAGATTAAATAGGACATCAAAGTTGATGCCCCAGTCCCCCAATTACTTCAAGATGGAAGCAGTTACAGCACCGGTTTGTGGCATATAGCAATCACGGTTAACCTCCAGAATACAAGTAGTAATAATACCCCTGCAAGGTTGCACCTTCCCAGCTACTGGAGTACTGAAAAAAGCAGCGAATTCTTCTAGCGAGGGCCGGAGCCGACGCATTCTCCTCATCTGCCGCTTCAGTAGCCTTTCTCATGCTTCGTATCACAGCACTGTCCAGCGACAAAGACTCCTGTAGTTTTTCTCTCCAGCATCGCTGTAAACTGGTTCATCTTGAGTGCCATTCCTTCCTTTCAGATGGGGGCGTCGATCCTTCAGAGATCCAAACATTCTTCACCAAGTGACTTACACACTTGACCAGCACTGAAACTGAAGAAACCATGCCATTTCTACAGTGCCAGATACTCCATAACGCAGCAGCGCAGATGGTGTTCAAAGCAACATTCTTGTTATTACTCAACCAAAATTCTGAATCAAGACTCCAGGTATTCTTGGCAACCACACAGCCAAAGAGTAGATGCATAATAGACTCATTTTCCTCACAGAAACAGCAGTTCAGACCTTTCTTGATTCCTCTTTTCGAAAGATTGTCTCTAGTCATGAGTTTATTATGAGAAAAGAGCCAGAGAAAGAAAAGAATTCTAGTAGGCACAATCAGGTTCCAAATAGAAGGGATAAACACCGGAGTCACACGTCGAAAATTAACGATGGCATAAGGAGACTGAGTAGAGTAGACTCCTATATTTCTATATTGCCAAACCAGAGCATCATCTTCTTCAGTAAAACAGATGCTTTTAGCCATCTCAAGCAACTCATACCATTTAATCACCATGGATTCAGTAAAGTTCTTCTGAAAGTGAACTTAAGATCTACACCATCCCAAATACCAGCAATAGTACTACTATTTTCATTAACAAGCACATGTTTATCCTAGTACCGAATAGCAAAACAAGAGGAGCCAAACCAAATACCCTTCCAAAATCTCACTTTAACCCCCTTGCCAACTTTTACATCTATAACCAAATCTAGTTGCTGGCGAAGCCCAAAGATCACCTTTCCAAAAAACATAGGCATAATCAGAGAAACACCAAAGGATACTAGGTACTCAGTTTTACATGCCATCCGACACAATTTATATGGCATATTTTTTTAATGGTTTTGTTCATAAATATAGGGCGTATTTTATGTTTTAGTACAAAAATTAGTGTGATGCTCCCATTATACCCCTAATAAATATTCGTATTTACTTGATATTTTTTCCATGCATACATTGAATATAGTTCTTAAGGATAATAATTATAAGTAGTCTAATCATTTTCAATATATTTTTGCTCTACATGCCAAGAGAAAATACTCTATAAATTTAGAGGGTGGAGCGAGTAATTAAACTCACAATCATTTCTTTTCTTTGATCTAACTTCTATATGCACCGAGTAACTAAAAACAATCCGGAGCACACGGATGACATAACCAAACTAAACAAGTCAACAAATTGCCCGATCGACCAAATGAAGCAGTACAATAACAACCCGACACCTGTCACTAAAAAGGCTTTCGCCTACGTTTCCATACGCAACCACATGTACGAATGCAAATTTGGTCACTTTTCAAATGTAATTACAAAATAGTCCCTTTTCGATCTCAGAAGCGCCAATAGACGACATGTATCACATATCATGACACGAGATACCGCGCAGCAGGTGCTCGGATAGAGTACCAATCGAGTCATGGACCTCGGTAGCATAAATGCATCCATTTGATTAAGCAAAAGTCGTTAATCTAGTGATTAATTAATTAATTAAGTGAATAATTAATGACACAATGGCTTGCCAAGCCACGAGACTTCGATAGGACTTATTGTGGTTGTAGGATTGATATATACTAGTATAGCAATCAGATGGGGGGTGAATGATTGCGCGGCAGCTAAAATCAAAATTTTGATATACTAAAAATTCACCCTAATTCGGAATCAAATAATTGCTTCGTATTCAACAAAAACAGATTGACAGACGTTCGGTAAATCGCTAATTCCCAGAGATGCAGCTATCGTATTGACCTAAAAATTGAACACAAGAAACTATATTCCAATATGAATCTAACAAAAAAGAATCAGCTAGATCGGACTTACGGATCAAAAGTTATGAACTCTGCAATCTTGCTGTGACAGATTATGCCGAGAATAGATCTAACCTTAATTCCCAAAAATACAACAGTCGGATTGATGTGAAACTTAAACTATAGAAACTAGATTCAATTTCGAAACTAACCCAACAAGAATCAGCTCAATCGGATCTACGGATCAAAAGTTATAAGCTTTGCAAGTTGACTATATCAATAATGACGAGAATTGATTAAACCCTAATTTCGTGATTAAACAAAATCTACAAAACAGTAACCAACAAAACTTTGCTGAACACTAAACTAATGCCCTAGGAAGGTTTTGGGTGGATCAAATCAAGAAGAAACTCAAATAATCAAGATAGACAATGAACCAATCTACTAAACCGAAAACCGGGCAACCAAAATCAGAAAATCTGTACCGTGGCAAATAACGCATGAACAGTAATTCGGCTAGCTGAGGAAAATCTAATTTTCTATTTCTTCTTTGTCAGGTTACAACACTCCAAACAAAAGAGTACAATCCTTAATGCCCAGCTCATCATAAACAGAAGACACCTCTCCCTATTTATAATGAGCAACCTAAAGAGTTTGTACATAGATACATGCATGCATATCCACTTGGCCCAATTACATATGTCCCAATATATGCACACAACCCAAAATTCATGTATGCACATGTACGATCCACCTGTCGCGTGACTCACTCGTCTTCACGTGCACCGTTCTCTAGTTCGAACATCTCGCATGACATCCTCGACCACTATGACCTCGGTTCCTCCCTAACCTTAGTTCCTCCATGAACCTAGTTTCGATCCCGTCACCGACCACGTTCGACCTCAAGCAACATCTGCACATGAACAAACCACAAAATAATATTCCGAGCACAAGTCCACGACTTGACTCAAGATCAGTCCATGCAACCACTCACCCGAGCGCATTGCATCAAGCAAAACAATTGCCATGCTATCACAAGCATATCAATTAATCATTTGAAAAAATACATGCACATGCACCACACATGCCATAAGCACAACCACTTTACAGTACCAAATTCATCACTAAGCCAATTTTTCAGCACATGATTTCATGTGATCCATCCGTGCAGTAAGTGACACGTGTTACTTTTACATTTCTGCAATCCAAACTCTAGATGATTACTTTTAAACTAATAAAAATGGAGTTTACTCCGCGCAGCGGAGAATTGTCCGACTTCCCCCGCTTCGTTGAACGCACGAGCTCCCCCCGCATCCCCCACCTGCTGCCCCCACAATCCCCATGATCGCCCGTCTCTCCTCACCCCTCACAACCCTGCTCACACACCCGTCACAAACCACCCCACTAGGGATGGTAATCGGGTGGGTATCTCCGGGTACAACTATCGCCTACCCAAACCTAAAATCGGGCCACCCATCCGAACCCACTAAGCTTTTCGGGCATAAATCCGTGCCCACGCCCAAACCCGATGGGTACCCACAGGCATAGGGACATGGGGGCGATGGGGGGCAGGGGGCTATGGGGGGCGAGACGGAGGGAGGTGGCCGGGGCAAAGTCGACGCCGAGGGAGGTGTAGGTGAAGGACAGAGGGACTCGGGAGGAGGAGGGAGGTAGCCATCAGGGCGAGGCCCCGATGGGCCATGGGGGGTGAGCCGACGAGGCGGCTGAGGTGGAGGGAGGCGAGGGGATGAGTTGGCGCTGAGGGAGACGGAGATGGTGGTGGGAGGGGGAAGGGAAAGGCGAAGGGGCCATGCATACCTGGCCGCTAGCCAGAAAGGGAAGGGGAGGGCGCTGCACCGCGTGGCCGCACGCCGTAGCTGTCGCTGCTCTGTAGCCGTTACCGTGTTGTCCGGTCGCCGAGTCGTAGCTGCACCAATGCCATAGCCGCCATGCCCCAAAGCATGCCCCACTGCCGGAGGGGGAGGGGGCGATCGGGCGAGGGGGAGGTGGTGGCGCTGGCAGCGGTGACAGAGAGGTAGGAATCGAGGTGAGACAGATGGGAGGGAGGAGATTGGCAGGAGCGATGAGGGCCGAGCGACGGAGAGGGAGGAGATCGGAGGAGCCCGAGGGGAGGAAGCTAGCAGGGGCTTGGGGCGGCGGAGGGCTTGGGGACGCGGTGTTGAGGGAGGGGAGGAGAAGGCGCCGAGGGAGGAGGAAGCAACATGAGGGAGGCGAGGAATGGGGTGGCGGCGGTGTGCGGCCAGGGGGAATCGGGGAGTCGAGTTGGGGGTTGGGGGGAATGAATGAGTGTTAGGAGCCCATGGGTTGTGCAGTTTGTGGTGGACAAGGATGGCCGACGAGGCTGCCAGTCTGCCACCATGATTGTAGGCGCTATCCGCGCGAACTGTGCGTGCCATCACAAGCACATGGCCAAAGCAACAATGATGGTGGAAACATGACCTTGGGTGAGCACATTCTTGATCACGTGCCATGCCTGGCTCCACGAGAACGAGGCGGGAAAGCACGGCGGCATGCTTTTTGCTGTTGGCCAGGTAATCACCAACCTCAACCTCGTCATCCGCCAGGTCTTTCCATTTCATGCTCACCTTCCCAAAAATTTCTATCATTTTTTAACTTGCATCGTTCAACATCGCCAACAGTAGTGGTAAGAAAAAGCCCTTTAAGGGTAATTGACTAATTTGTGTACTGAATTGTATGGCTGCATAGTATTGGTGTACTGGTTCTTGTATCGTGTCAAAGTTTATTGATTCATGTGAAAGAATTGGATTGCTCGTTGCAGATGCTGGAGTTGGAATTGAGGGCTGTACTGGCTGAAATTTGTGTTTTCTTGAGTTCAATCCTAAGATGTTGAAACATATATGCAGCCAAATGTGAGTGTCTTTCCCCTCATTTCTGCTTCAACTATATAGGTTTTACATTTTGGTGTCATATCATTGTTATTAAGGTGCCCATATGTTGTAACAGAGGCTCAAATGAGGATGCAGCAGCACAGACGTCCTCCCCTTGCTACCGCGACCAGGTCACTGCTGGTCCACTGCTTTTACTAGATTTCGATCTCTTCATTTATTGATAAATTTTGCATATCGGGAAGTCCACTAATAAGAGTTCATCTGTTATTTATGGGGTCTTTTCAGGATTTTCCTAGAACGTTTTCAGGTCATCCTGCTCTAGACAAGGATGGCAGAAATGCTTTAAGGCGTTTGCGGATAGCTTATGCTAGACATAATCCATCAATTGGTTACTACTGATTCATATTGCTTTTCATGTCAATAGATGCCATTAGCTTCTCAGGGAATCCTTAGACATGATGCAAGACCACTGTCAGTTGAATATTAATATTTTGAAGTCTATAAACATGGCCCATCACCAAAATATATCTTTATTCCGTTTCCTTAAGCTAAAGCGGTGGTACGCCCTTTGCCTATTTTGTGACTTCTATTGTGGTTCTGTTCATTAGCACATTTAGCCTATTGATACATTCAAACTTCAAATAGAACTAAAATGTGCTCTTTACAGTTGCTTCTCTTGTTTATACCTCTGTAAGTAGATTTTCAACAATAAGTGTGAATCAATGATCGTATGGATTTATATATGGTCATTATTTTCCTTTGCAAAGTGTCAGTTCTGTTGCTGGTGCATTATCTATGCCAACAAAATACGTAATTCCGTTGTTTGTGATTCACATCCCTGGATTGTTAATAGCAGCAATGAAATGGTTTTGCCTTTTGTATTTCTACAAAGTTAGTTTCTTTGGTTGGTGATGTTATTTGATAATGAACTTTGTTTGGTTTGTGTATTTGCAGCACTATTGTGTTGAAATTTTTGTTGGCTGGCCTGTAACAATATGCCCCCAAATTGGAACAATGCAATGGAGCATATTTACAAGAAGGGTTGTGCATTGTTGGACAAAGAACCTTTCATTCTTACCAACAATAATCTAATTGAGAAGGTATTCGTTCATAACATCTCATAATAATTGAGGGATGAGTGAATTCTGTGAGCTATTTGTTGCACAATAAGGATGTGAAGTATTAGTAAGGTGTAACTATCGATATGTCTATCAATTTTACTTCACGAAGCCAACATATTTTTTTATGGGGAGTTACATTACCTGAAGCTTGAATTGTCTGAGTCCCTATTTCTGAATCAATAGTTTTTGTTGGGTTAAGAAGCTAAAGTGTGACAAACTACAACAATTCCATGTAAATGACCATCTACATTTTGATGTGCTCCATTGTGGCAGAATTATTTTTTTAGCATGATGCTCAACAAGGTTTCTTGTAGCAGAGAGCAGGATCAACCATTCGTTGAAAAGGAAGGTATGCCTTTTGTGTTAGTGATATTTAATTTAAGAGTTTTCATGACAAGATGATGCCATAATGTAGCCCTGTACTTTAGGTTAATTTAAAATTTATTATTTCTTTTGTTTACTTCTTAATTTAGTTGTATCAATTTGCTTTCATTTACACATAGTGCTTCTCAGCCATGGGACCCCCTAATCGATGTCTCGAGGGTATGATCAAACCCCCTTTATCCTTCTCTTCATTGTTTCTACTAATCTCCTCTCCCCATTTTATCTTCCCAATATTTTGTTCTCCTGATTTGTTTTTTTTATGATTTCCCTCATACATTGCTACCTGCCATGTACCTTGTTCGATTTCTACTCTTTTTGCTTTTGTGTATGCCAGGATGAAGTTATATTGGGCTCTCCATCCCTGCAGATGCGACCATCTCTTATCAATGATCCTCACTGGGTCGTTGAGCTTTTGAGGTCCACCTCTCTTCCTCTGCACAAGTATTCTTATTATTATGCATTTCCATGTTCAGCTTATTTGAGGGGTGCTTCTATGTTTTTCCTCCTAATACAAGTTGCACAAATCTTGAAGCAAACGAAGGGGTAAGTAATCCTCATCTACCCTTCATTTATACTTTAATATTTGTGCAGCTTTAAAAAGGAAGAGCATAGAAGCACCTCTCATTTTGCAATTGTTGATTTCCACTAGGATTTGAGTTATGTGGAAGAGGGATTTTTTCCTGTGCATATATTCATTGTTTCATATCTTAAATTACCACAAATTCGGTGGTTGAAATTATTTTTTGGCCTTGATGTGTTCTCCAATGAGCTGACTGTAACCATGTCGAGTGTGCCGGTGCCTCCGTATTCCTTGGGTTGTTCAGCACCTCAGCTACACCATCCTCATTGCCTTTAAACCCTCTGGTTTGCCTTTTCATTGACCTTTTGTTGATAGCATTGTATCTTAGGCTCAAATTGCTCTAAGCTACATGTTTATTATCAGCCATGCTTTTAGTTAGTTAGGATGAATTTTGCAAATATTGAATCGCTCCTTGTTTCTGCTGAGGTACACTACTCAAACCTATGTTAATTTTTTCGTAAAAAAATTCTCTTGGATAAATCAATCATAGACAAAAATACAATACAGATGCCTGTGATTTTATTATGCATCGATGTTTGCTCTATGTAGGAAAACAAAGAGGCCTGTGTTTTCCTCTTGTATTTCCACCTAATGCAATGCCCACTGAGTGTTTGTCAAAATGGCTTTGCCCAATCAATCGCAGGACATAGCTCTCCATTAGTGCATCCTGTTGAGAGATTTGCAACAAGTAAGCTTTCTTCACTTTGTCTAACTCTTTTTTGGTAACGTTGTTTGATGCTTGGTTCATATTTTCTCCACTTTGGGTACTACATTTTGCAAATTTAATTCGAATTTTCTCATGCTTTGGAATAATTCTTTGTTGATTGATGTGTCACAGCGAGGGTTACTGTAGGGTTTTATTATCAATGAATTCCTTATAAAGTATATTTGTGCATTCATGTGAATACCATGATTCACTCATGATTTTCACATGGGCAATTAGTGCAGAGGTGTGTCTGTCAGCTATGCATAGGGAGTGCTACTGCTAAGCAATCAGGATATATATACTGTTTAGCAGTTGGATATATATACTTAGTGGTCAAACATCCTTTGCGCTGTACTCGAGGAGCCTCATGTTCCAATATACTATAATTTTCCTCTATTTGTTACTTTCAATTGAATCTCCTTTTGAGTAATTCAGTTGAACCCTAATCTACCCTGCATTGGGGATATGTAAAAGTAGCAACACATGTCAAATGCACCGCCCATATATTATATTTTCCAGTTTGATTGAGAGTTGTGTGCTTGATTACTCCTTAAGTCCAGATAATTCAAAGTTTATTTTCTCGAGCGTTATTATTATGCTTCACAATTCATACTTCATTGGCTGAATTAGTCATATCCATAGACTATATCACATGTTGAATGCCTATATATTGATTAATTGCAGCAATTAGTGAAGCATGGAGCTTGGAATTTCATACTAGTGTGAGTTGTCAATGTGGATGTAAAGAATGTGAAAAAGAGTTTAGACAACATAGATGTACATCTAACATGCATTTTTGTTTGTTTATCTGCAGATAGAAATGGCAGCAGTGGTGCACATGTGGCTGATTACCCTAATTTGGATGGTTGTACCTTTAGCTTTTGTTGTAACCTGCATGCATAAAGCATATGTGGATTATCCTCTAAATAAAAATGAAAAATATTGATATCTTATTCTTGTTAACCAATGCTATATGTTGTAGCTGCATATCGTCTACTTGATGTTGTAAAGAAAAGATTCTAGGTAATCATCTTGTCTTGAAAATTACTCGTGATAAGGCAATGGCCCAGTAGGAGGGTACAACACATGAGAGCGGAAGTGCGAGAGGAGGCGAGAGAGCTATTGGGCGGTGTGAGCATGGATCCAAATCCCGGTGAGATTTCGGAAATCTCGGCCGAGATTTTGGATTTCAGACCCTCCGAGATCCTAAATCTCGATCGGGCAAAAAAAATTTAAAAAAAATTCAAAATGCTACAATAACTATTTAAATCTCGGTGAGATCTCGGTGATTTTGGTTGAAATCTCGAACTTTTTTTTACATGATTTTGATTTTTGTTGGCCGGATTTGATTGGAATTGGGGTCAAGATCATCCATAAAAAAATTTAAATTTTTTTGACCATTTTTTGGTCATTTCACTTTGAACGAAATCTCGGTGATTTCGATCAAAATCTCGGATTTCCTGGTTTAAAAATGATTGGATTTTAAATTTGGTTTTTGGATTTTGTCCGGATTTTATTTGAAATTATGAGATTTTGCCAAAAATTTTGATTTCGACCACCACCGAGATATATACCGAAAACGAAATTTGAAATCTTGGGTGTGAGTAGCCATAAGGTGGCTGGGTGGAGACCGCCGAAAGGAGGTAGGTTAGATTTTCGTTGAAGTGCACAGGCTTGAGCTATTAAGGGTTACCTCTAATAGTGTCTCTATCATTGGCTTGAGCTGTTGAATATTATTGATTGGGCATTGTGGTCTTTGAAGGTGACATGATGATAAACATATCAATGCAAGAAAATTTTTCTTTTTTCATATGCGAGAAGAGCACTTTCTGATATTATTCACTTCCAATATCTAGCCTTATTTGACACATGAACCTCTTGCAATAAGGAACAATGTATACTTCGATGAAATGGTTTGAATATTCTATGATTGCACATCCAAGTAGATAGTACGTTTGAGACGCAGTTAGTGCGCATTGCACAAAAATCACTGGTATTGATAAAAAAGTATTGAGTTTCTTTTGCACTGTACGAGCACATAACTAATTTGTTATTATATTTGAAAAAGCATATTTGAAAGAGAAAAATTGTCATTGGCCAGAAAAGTGACTAACTTCCAAAGTTCCGAGTACACCTCGCCTCTTCGTTACCGCTTTGGGCCGAGGTTTTCGATGCGACGAAGCAAGCAAAGAAGACTAAGAAGAGGAAAGCAAGGCTAGCGAGTCTCGTCTTCTTCTCCCCATCCCCCTCCTCGCAAGAATCATGTATGAATCGAATTGAAGCTCGAATCATCCCGTGATCGGCGGAGACCCGTCTCAGATTCGCCCAGGTCTGGTGGGATCTCGCCTTTCTCCAGTCTGGTCACGCGGGAACTCACCATCCTTGTTATTTCTTTAGTGCTGCGAACCCCGGATCGGAGGGGATAGCTTCCAGGAGCTAGGATTCTTGGGCCGAATCGGGGCTTCTCGTCGCAGTTTGATCCAGCATCGGGAGGAGTTGCTGTGTAGACAAGCTTTTTGCCTGGAAGCTTCTGCAGTGTTCTCGGTGGTAGGGCTGTGTTGGGTTCCGAGTTGATGCGCCGCGTCTCCGGCGCCACTGCTGCGATCGGCGGTGATTACGGCGAGAGTGGTGCTTCAGATCGCGGCGCCGACCCTGGGCTATCCTTCCACTTGCTATGGCTGTGGTTGGGGATTGGTGGTGGGGAGTGAGTAGATGGAAGAGGACTGCACTTATTGCTCTTGCCACCCCTCGGACTTTGCTTCAGTTTGAGAGTAGTAGTAGTTTGGTTGCACTTGCCAGGCTATTCTTGGTGGTTCTAGGGGTTGGATCGCTGCAAGCGATCACAGAATCGGGAGTCATCTTGTTTTGAGGATTCGTGAGCTTGTGTCTGTGACAGACAGTTTGAGTTGTGGTGCTCTGGCTTCGCAACGTCGCTGGAGCTGGAGAATGATATGCTAAAAGGGATATGATGCATGGGAAAGAATTTGGGCACCAGTCAGGTGAGCTTGTTGAACTGCTTTTCTGGAGATTCGGTCTTGTGGTTGATTTGCGAGGCGTGACACAATGTCTCGGTGCTTCCTGTTCCCGCCGCCTGGGTATGAGGCAAAACCCAAGAGTGAGCACAAGGATCTGCTAAAAAAGGTGCATGCCTTGTGCCTTTATGATCACTTGCCAAAGTAGACTACACTTGATGCTTCACAAAGCTAGGTTGTTGTTAGACTAATAACTAGGTAGTGGATGAGCATGCTTGAAGAGATAATAAGTACCTTGCTGTCTTCTGGCTAAATACACTGAATCCTTCTTCGTCTATTGGAAACAGAGTGTGGATGTTAAGTGCTAGTTGCCTATTAGTTAGATTGTTTTTTATTTAGTGAAATTTGTTTTGGAAATATTGTTTCGATCTATCAGATGGTACAGTTACAATATTTATGATGTTTTTGTTCTTTGCTCACAGAAAAAAGGGTGCCCATAAATTGGTATGTAGTGAAGCAACTTATCTAGCATTAATGGATCTGAGGATATGATGATTCTATTGGAACCAAGCAATTGTTTCTTTACCTAATGTTATTTTCTGAATTAATTATAGAGACAGGAAAAGCATCCACTTGTAAACACTACAAAGGTATATATTTTTGGAAAATATACAATACATTGTATTATTGACTGCAATTTAACTTCAGCAATAATAAAGATCGGCAGTTCCACAAGAGGAAAAACTGGTTAAAAAAACTGCACAGTAAAACTATACCCCACTGGCATGTTTTGTTTGATGTCACAAAACATACAAGAGAAAAATACCAGTCTTGCATTAGTTCTCTTGATTATTTTCCTTTTGGTTGGGATGGATAGTTGCTTCTCAAAGCAGCACTCTTTTTTTGTCTGAGAAGGACAACCTGTTGACACGATCTTATATGTGTGTTGCCTAACAGCTCAAGAGTGTGCCTTATGATACATGTATCTTCTTTCATGGGTGAGCTTTTGGACTGCATGACCGAAGATACTAAGAATATTTCATATTCATATACATGTATATCACTCAATGCACATCATATATTTTTCTCATAACTCTATAAATAAGTTGTGCCAGCATGTGCTATGATAAAAACATGGTACCATATTCTTTCCAATCAGATATTTTGTATGCTTCAGCTGTGTGGGATCATTTTCAAATGGTTACTTATTTTATACCCTGATCTACGACAGACCTACGTGTTTCAATTTCATGTTAGGTTCCCTGATCTTGTTTCTCTACTGATATGATAACCACTGTGCTATGGCAAGACCGCTACAATTACCTTTTTAAATTTCTAACTTCACTGCATATGCTACTATGAGTTTCTTTTTTTTTTGAATGGATGTGTTCCTGCTCTATACTATTTCTCCACCTTGCTACTGCAGTTGAACTTATCTAGAAGTAGAGTGTATAGTGTAAACCTTTTCTCTGCAATGGCATACTACTAGGACTGAGTTTTTCTTGTGATCTGCTTTTGCTGATCTTTGTTTGGGTCTTAAATCTACAAGAGTGTAAAGTGTAAAACTTTGCTCTGAAATGCCATACTTCTTGGAGTGAGTTTTCCTTGTGCTCTTCTTCTGCATTGTTTGGGTCTCAAATCCTGGTTCAGATGTATTTCAGAGTATCTTCTTCCATCAAGCCCGGAGTAACATATATGTTCTGATTAAGATCCCTGCCTGTAATAAGATGATATTTATGTCTAAAAACCGCAATGAGGTGTTGTAAACTTTTCTTATGATGTACTGCTAAACCAGGAAGAATATGTGCATCTTTATTTCTTCCATAGTTGTTTTTATTACTATTGAATATGTGCCACCTTTTTCAGGAAAAGCATAAGGAGAAGAAGCACAGAAAGGAAAGGAAGCATAGGGGAAAAAGGGAAAGAAAAGGGATAGAGATCATAAGAAAGATAAGCACAATAAGAAGCATAAAAGAGAAACACAAAGATAGAAGAAAGAACAAGGACAGTGATGAAGACAAAAAGCAAACTTTGGAGCAAGAAAGTCAGAAGAACGATGATCTTGGCAATAGAAGGCCTAAAGAACGAGTACAAAATGAAGTAGTCAAAGATATTAAACCTACAGATGAGTTGTTTACCCAAATCCTAGGTCAAGAAGGTCATGCAAACCACTCAGGCAGTAGTACTAGCAAGCTGGTTCCTAGAAGAATTGAGAGCTTTGGTGTTGCAGGTTCTAAAGAGAAGGAAAGAACTTCTCTCGATAGAGTGGTTGAGAAATCTGGAGAAACAACTCAGCGCAATCATGCTAGTGAAAAGGGGAAGGATACTGGCTATGGGTCTAAAACTAGAATACAAAATGGGAAGAGGCTTCAAATTGGGTCAGCTGAAAAACATTCCACTAGAAGGCACAGTAGCAATGGAGTGGGCCTACAATAGGAGAGGTTTTTTGCACAAGGAAGCTGTGAAGGTGCTGCTAGTACCACGGTTATACCAGGTGGAGGGAGAGGACTAAATGGCAGAATTATGCCAAGTCCAAAGAGAACCGAACAAGTGGGCCAACATCTAGATAGTTCTTCCCATTCTGTTTATGGAAAAAGTGACAGCATGAGTACCAAAGGGATGACGGAGAAGGAAAATAGAAGTGCTAGCAAGTTTCATGCCAGGATGGATCAGCAATTAGTACGAGGTAAAGATGGAGCAATTCAAGGGAAGGCAAATATTAAAGAGGTAACAGTGAATCATCACAAGGGTGTCAAAGAAAGATATAGAGATCACAATGTAAAGAAAAGAAAGGCTAAAGACAAAAACAAAGAGAGAGAGAGAGAGAGAAAAGGAGGGAAAAGGTGATGTAACTGAGCAGAAACTCAAAGAACTTGATGCACATGGAGCAAGCAAGAATAATATAGATCTAATGGACTCGGCTCATCTTAATGAGAAGAATTTCACGGCTGATGATGTTAAGAAAAAGAAAGACTTGGAAGCTAATAGTTCTTTACATGGTGAGTTCCTTTTCATTTTTTAGCCCTTATTTGTGTGCATTTAGTCCTTTCAAAGCATAAGAATAGGCTTAGGTAGTCTTCTAGCTATGATTTTTACTATAGTAAGTCTCATTTGCAAAATATTGACAGAGCACAGTATGCGGATAACTAAGCTGCCAAGGATGTCTCCTGCCAATCCTTTTAGCGTGAATGGGGAAACATTGAAGCATTCTCAGGCGACTGCACCCTGTTTTTCCACAGCACCAGTTGGCACAAATACTTGCGAGGCAGATCGCCTTCAACAGAGCAAGGAATGCTAAACAATGACATTATTGGCTCTCATTCTCTGGACGAACACAAACCTTCAGTTTCTTCGAATGGTTATGACAGTAATGACGCCTCTTTGAAACCACCTCACCCTGATACCAAGTATCTGAACAAATTGTACTCCATACCAGCAGTTGATGGCTGCTCAGGGTACATTAGTCAGGACTGGCTGTTCTCTGGGGATTGTGTTAACCAGAAAATAGCGATATTAAACACTGCAAAATCACCCCGAGTCTGGGCTGAAGCACAGCTGATTGATTCCACTGATATAGTTGCTTTGCCTTACGTCGTTCCTTCATAATGTGTACTTTTCATGGTACGCCTAGTGAACGGCTTCCAAAGACTGGGCTATGATCTGAAAGCGCAGAAATCGAATTCGTCTGTTTGGTTTGCAATCTACCAAGCTGCATGATGTACATTAGGTTATTCAGCTCACTCTCTAGCCTGTTTGATGGTGAGATTCTGACCACTCATTATTTGTGGGATGAAGATCGAACGTTACCTGTACCATATCACCTGCCAGTGGCTCTGGTTGACAGTTTTGCTGGCTATCAGGTTGTGCTGTATCACATGATATGACAGGGACACTCAGAGATCCTATACATCAAGCAATTGAATTCAGCAGCAAGTGTTACTCGTGCTGCATTGCCACGCAATTTTGGCATTATATTATGTAAATTGTTCTCATGATGACTGTATAGAGGCACAAGAAAGTTAAACACGGAAAACAAGGCATATCTGAAACTCTATTCGGATCTTGTTCTTATGCTTGAGGATCAACTTTTTAGCTGACTTGGTGGCTCGGGCTTGTTCTGTTTACTTGCAATGTGGATAAGTAATCACTACGGATTAGTTCAGTTTTACGGTGGCATACAATGTTTATTTTAAATTTGAAGTTGTTTGTGGTTGTTGGAGGTAGCTCGATCAGCCCATCTCCGGTGAGCAACACCGCGCCGGCTGGCTGCTGGCAGCCAGGGAAGATCAGGCACTCCTGGAGGGCAGGGACAACACAGCTTGAAGCAGCTGGTGGTTGAGCTAGAGAAGTGCTCCACCATGAGGGTTGAGGGGGAGCGATGACAAGAATACAAGATGACTGTCGTGAAGGCTGACAACACCACTCTTGCTGAAGCTCAGCGGGCACAAGAAGAACTTGTCTGTAGATGCATGATGACTCTAATCAATCCAGCCTTTCTTTCTCTAATTATCTTTTATCAACTTCGACGTGCCTGTGAACTCGATAGATGCTTGAGTAGCGTTTATATGAATCATCTTCTCGATATAATTTGCATAAATCTTGAAATAAATGAAGTGGTAAGTAATCATCATTCACTCTTATTCATACTTCGTTAGTTGTGCAACTCTCAAATAATGATGCATAAAAGCATCTCTCTAGATGTTTTACTTTGTATACATCCCCTAAAAATAAATAGAATGGGCCCGTGATGTGGTTTAGGGTTTATTTTGTGGGAAAAAGATAGATAATGCAGATCGCCCTTGTCACTCCCAGTGACTAGTTTCTTGCGAGCTTGAGGCTCTGATCAACTGCTGCAACCTTTGGGAATTTTGTTTATTATCTTCTCTCAACAATAGTCAGCTATCTTTATAGATGAGGTGCCTTCCTAACATGGAAACTAGAGATAAAAATATAATTGAACTAAAGACATACTTCTAATTATAGAGATAAGATAAACTAGAGATAGAGTTCCAAATATAGAATATATCTAACCGACTCCTTTCTTATATCGTCTTTATGCTATTGCGGAACCACTGGCCAAATTGCTATTGATGTTGTTCTTAAGGCGGCGGTGCTCATACACTTTGGGTGTGTTTGGTTACCTGCACCATCCTAGCTTGTTTCGTATGAGCCATCTAGGCTAGCCTTGGCTTGACTGAGTGGATGCAAGTTAAGTTGTTTGGTTGCTTGTTTGTGCATCTCACGGGATTGCATTAGAGAGAAGTCCAATTTCTGTGTTTTCTCCATCCTGTATGAGTGGGTGCAATTGCATCCACCTGGTCAGGATGAACAGGAAATCAAACATGTGTCTAACAGATATAGTTGCATCCACTCATGCGATTCAGACACCATGCATGCAACCAAACACACCCTTTCCTAACAAAAACGTCTACAATATTTCCACTCTCCTTACCAAACAACTCATCCTTGAGTTGAAACTGAGGGTACCCATCCTTGAAACATCCAAGTGTTCCCAAGTGGCTTTAGCGGATGGGCATCCCATCCATTGCACAAGAAGTTCCCAAATGCATGGATTGAAACGGGCATGTACAATCTTGCTGAGAGATGGAACCACATGACCGTGGACAAAATCGAGCAGTGGAACTTCAGAAGTCAAAATCGAGCAGTGGAACTTCAGAAGTCGAAGGAAGACCTTCAAATTTCTTAAGTAAAGCCACATGGAAGACATTGTGAATGTGAGCCTTATCGGGAAGCTGAAGACGGTATGCCACTAACCCGATACGTTCAAGAATTTGGAAAGGACCATAAAAATGCAGTGCCAATTTGGAAGAAGTGTCCCTCCTTGATAACTGAAGCAAAACGATGATGCAGCCACGGCCAAACCCAATCACCCATGTCAAAGTTGACATCTCAATGAGACTTATGATATTGCTTCATATGATCCTAAGCTTGACAAAGACGCTCTTGAATTTCAGCCGAAATTTTGTCATGATCCATAAGTTGGTGGTCAACTGCAGCCACATGAGCTGTACTAGGTTCGTAGGACAACATGCTTGGCAGCTCTCGACCATACACAACCTGAAAAGGGGTGGTCTTCAACGCAGTATGATAGGAGAAATTATAATAAAAATCCGTCCATGGAAGCCATTGGAGCCACTATTTTGGTTGATCACAGGAGAGACAACGAAGATACATCACAATAATGCAATTGACCACTTCAGTTTTGCCATCACTTTGAGGATGAAAAGCGGTGTTGAGATGTAGATGAACCCCAAAAAGACAGAATAAGTTGGCCCGGAAATTGCTAGTGAAGACCAGATCACGGTCACTGATAATGGACAATGGAATCCCATGTAAGCGGACGATGTTGTAGAAGGAAACTCGTGCCACAGAACTGATTGTATACAGATGTCCCAGTGGAATGAAGTGTGCAGAGAATCGATCGACGACTGTCAAGACAATTGATGTGCCACCTACTTTAGGTATACCATCCACAAAATCCATGCTGATATCCTACCAAACGATGTTGGGAATAGCCAAAGGCTGCAAGAGACCGGCGGGATGGAGATGCTCGGTCTTGTTATTTTGGCAAACTGCACAACCATGAACAAATTCCCGCACAAGCTTGGAAGTGTGGCTGATAAAATGAAGAGCGCAATCGATGGAGAGTCTTTTGAGTACCTTCCTGTCCACTGCCATGAGCCTCCAGCAACAAATGCATCCATAAAGACGAGTCTGGTGGCACATACACCTTGCCCTCATGGAGAAGAAGCCCATCTACAATGGACCAACCGAATGCAGCAGTACCAGCAAGGATCTGGTCAGGAAGTTCACACACCTCAGAAGAAGACTTTAGCTCGTTGCGGATCTGGTCAAAGATGACAAAGGTTGGAGAAGAAATGGCGGCTAGCATTGGTGTGGTCTCCTCCTGATGTGAGAGGGCATCTGTAGCTGTATTTTGACGTCCTGACCGAAATTCCATCGTGAAATCATATCCAAACAACTTGCTTACCCATGTATGTTGTGGAATCGTGGAAAATCGTTGATCTAGGAGAAACTTCAAAGCATAATGCTCAGTGCGGACGGTGAACGAGTGCCCCTGGGACGGCTTTAACCAAACTAATCAACTCCCATTCATATGCAGCCAACTTATGGTAAGGAGGCACCACCGCCCTGCTGAAAAATCCAATGGGATCTGCTCCTTGATGTAATACCACTCAAAATATGGTCCCTGAAGCATCACAATCCACCAAGAAACGTTTGTGACTTGTAGTAAGTGCTGATTTGAGATTAGAGAATGCGTCATGAGCCTCCAGCATCCATGAGAAAGCCACCTTCTTGAGTAACTTGGTAAGAGGAGTGGCTACCACACCATATGACTAGATAAACTTGCGGTAATTACCGGTAAGACCGAGAAAACCCCGCAATGCTCGTACTGCTGTGGGCGTTGGCCAAATAACAGCCGGGTCAATTTTGCTCAGATCCATGGCCACACCTTGGCCTGAAATTATATAGCCCATATATGCCATTGACACCTTGCCGAAAAGGCACTAGGAGCACTTGAGCACCAACTTGTTATGGATCAGCACCTCAAGGACCACCCGGACATGCTAGAAATGTTCATACCAAGATGAACTATAGATCAAAATGTTGTCGAAGAAAACAAGCACAAAACGACGAAAATAAGCCTTAAGAATATCATTCATAAGAGCCTGAAAGGTGGCGGGAGAATTGGTCAAGCCGAAAGGTATAACCAAAAATTCATAATGGCCTCGGTGGGCGCGGCGACTTCGGGCGAAATTGGCCGAGCGATGATGTGGCAAAGCGGGGTGGGGTGGCGCTAGTGGCTTGATAAGAGCGGCTTTCGATGCTAGCAGGTGGACGCGGCTCAAGGCTGCGCTCGGCAGGAGCAGCATGTGGTAGCTAGAGACGCGTCCGAGCGATGTGGCTGGTGCGCGCAACGGGGCGCACAACGTCCGGTTACTTCGGGCGTCTTTCCACCTTTATTTTTTTTCTTTGGGAGATGAATTGTAACCGTGAACCCTAATTTGCCGATTAGGTTAATCTAGTCTTTAATCAACAATTAAGAACAACTAATCTAGGTAATTAGAGGAATTAATCTATAAGGTTAAAAGACTACTTAGATGCGATTAACTTATGTGCTTCAAACTTACATATGGCTTGCAGTGGATTTAATCGCTTGTTGCTGGTCGAAATTTGATGCAGTGTAGATTGATAAAGACGAACAATCTTGATTGACCTCGGAGAGCTTCGTGCCGATAATGTATTGTACGAACAATCAAAATAAACCAATCAAATAGCCAGAACAATCATGAAGAACACACATGATATAGCAATACAAAACTCTCCTGTTTATTAGGTTGGTTCTCGTTTACAATGGATTGCTATATTTATAGTAAGAATCCATTAGATATATATTTGGATTCACCCATAGAGAGAGTCCAATCATATCTCAACATTCATGACCAAGAGTTCGATTATATCTCAACAAGGGTAGGGTATGACTAGTTTGGCGTTACCCTCAAACTAAAAAATTTAAGGATATCTTCATAGCGAAATGTGTCATATTTTCCATCCACCTGCACCCTTCCCTTCCTTTTGCCTACTCCCTTTCCCTACCTCCCTTCCTTCCTCTCTAATACAAAATTTTGAAAATAGAAAATTCTAACTTTGAAAATTTAAAACAACAAGTTTTGACTCAAAAAATTTGTAATTGAAAATTTTCAAATCGGTAAGTTTCAACTACTAAAATTTTGTATTAAAAAAACTTTCGATTCAACAAATTTTTGGTTTGAAAGGTTTTAATAAAAAAACATTTTGTTAGTGATTAAAAATACTTTTTTATTGAAAACTTGGAGAAAATTTGAAAACAAAACTATATTGAGTTTGAAGGGAAATGAATGGTAGGAAAGAGAGATGAAGGGGATGGCCAAAGTATCGCGACGAGATAGCTTTTAAATAGGAAGAAAGTGAGAAAAGAAATGATATTACTTGTTACGTCGAGAGGGCGTCATGGCGAAAAATTTTGTGATGACACCTTCAAATTAGCTATTCACAAGTAAAGGGTTTTCGTGGTTTTCCTTGTTCTTTGTTCGTATTTTCGTGGTTTTCCTTTTCGGTTGCTAGGGACTCTATTCTACTACCTGCCGGTCGTATTGTATTTGAATACTGAACTCTTTTTCCTCTCTTCTTAATTGATTGGGCAGCGCTCCTGCCTCTAATTTTGAAAAAAAAACAAAGTAAAGGGTTAAAATGCCCAAAAGCTGCGCAGGTTATTAACTGGCCGGAGCAAAGAATCCTTGCTTTGGCAGCTACGTGGGCCCCCCAGAATCTTGACGGTTTTTTACCGCTTATCCCCATCAGCACCGTCGACGCCTGTACCGACGGCGGAGATCTCGCGTCCAGAGAGAGGAGAGCAGGCCGCAAGCCCGCAACCGCACGAAAACGACCAAAAGGCTCTTGTCCCCACGTTTACGGCACCACCTAATCCATCGCTGACGTGTGGGCCCCATGTTCAGGGTCCCACCTGTCACTGTCCCGGGCATTGAGAGTTAGCGAGTGCCGCCTCCTCTCCATCACCGCAAGCGCCTACTAGTCTTTACTGAACCAAAGCGACTCCTCACAAGTCACTAGTTCCACTCTTCTTCTTCGCCATTGCTGAGCACGGGAGGGCTGCAATTGCTTCGCCATGGAGAGCAGCCACAAGAGCGGATGCGGCGCTTCCGGTGAGCCTCCTTGCCGTCGGCATTGCAGAAATTTTCTTCCTTTCTTGCCGGCCTTTTTTTTCTTTTTTGCTTCTTCTTTTGATGTAATGGCTTGGCGGTTTTGTGTTTGGGTTTGTCGTGTGCAGGAGGAGGAGGCGGCGGCCTATGCAGCGCGTGCGGGTACCAGTACCCGAGCCCGCACCCCAGCGCCAAGCAGCGCCGCGCGCACCGCAAGAACTGCGGCAAGCCGCCGTCCGCCGCCGCCTTGGAGGAGGGCTCCGGAGAGCGCGACGGCGAGAAGTTGCTTCTAGGTACCGCGCAGTTTTTGTGCCTTGCCATGGTGGGTTAACGCGTCTGAGGTTTTCTTGGCCTGACCCGTTTGCGTGTGTGCGTCCTAGGTGAGGGTGAAGGGGGAGGGGGAGGACTAGGAGGAGAGGGGGATGTCGCGCGCGCGGCGGATTGCGGCGGCGGTTTGCGTGGATCTGCGCGGGAAGTTGGGGATGTAGTGGAGAACGAGGACAATGCAGGTTTGTTGTTCTGACTCTTTCTCCCTGAACATTCTTGCTCTTTGTTTCTCTTTTGTTAGTTTCTGAAGTAAAATGGGATTGAAAAGAGATTTGGTATGTGAAAAATTGCTGCTTCTTTTTTTCTTTCCCAATTCGTCTTTGTAGAGAAGAACTCTCATGATTCAGTGAAATTGTACCGATATGGAGGCTGGAATGGACGCATGATGGCTCTTGGCCTTCTCGATTAGCGTAGTAATGTTCAGAATGTGTGTACTTTCTTGTCATCTTCGGGGAGGGTTAGGATAATATTCTTTTGGGTTAGTAATGTTCTAGAACTGTTTGGCTGTTTATGTAGCTTCCAAACTGTACATCTCAATCTTGTTGGAAGAATGCGGTTCAGTAAGTTGGTGAGGCCAGCAGCTTGTTGCTTGGTAGTACTAAGCACGGGATTCCTCCATCTTGTGAAGTTGTCTCCATCCTTTGCTAGTAGCATAACTTCACAGCCAGAAAGTCCAGAGCTATTAATATTCACTGAGCTGTGGATGTACACTTTCTTCAATGCATATTTTCACCACTGCTATATTCCTTTCTCCGGTGCATCACGACTCTACTGCACATGCATTATTGACTTGGTGAATGTCTTTTGTAGAGCATTCTTCTCCTAATGGTACTGGAGTTCAAGACATCATCACTAAATCAAGTGAAGATTGCCTCGTTAGTTGCGATGATGTCGCTTCTGAAATTGCTCCTAAGGTCATTGGAATTGATAATGATGAGATTCAAACTGAAGTGGCTGAAAATGCACCACATCTTGAAGATGGGCATCCATCTCAACCAGCAGTTAGTTCTGATCTGTGTCAGGATGCTTCCACTTTTGTTCTTCCACCAGAGCCTGAAGATGGTGCAAGGTTCACTTCAGATTTCTCTGTAGATGAAAAAAATAGCTCAAATTTTACGTCTCTGGCATCAAATGCTACTGCAGGTGAACGTTCTGCACAAACAAATGCTGTAGTTATTTGTCCAGATGATATTGCCATTACTGAAGTAGATGGTATGATCAACACCGTTGGCAAAGACAAAACTAGCGAAGACATATTGGTAAAAGGCGGTGAGATTGATTCATCCTGTCAAGAAAAGTCGCAAACCAAGATTGATGAGGGGCATAGTGCTACAACAGTGGAGGAAGATCCATGTGTCAATAATTTCAATGTTGTTTCCAAAGAGGAAATCCCCGGTGAAGAGACTGAATCCAAGGAGCAAAGCAGGCTTATTTTAAGTAACTCAATAGAGCAAGTTTCTACCGTCAAGGGACCTGTCAATTTACTTGGGAATAAGGAGACATGTATTGGGAAGCATGTATGTGCAGATGATACCAATGGTGATGATTTATTTGAACTTGCTACTGGTGATTGCCATTTGGAGGCACCAGGCAATGCCAAAACCCACCAGCAAACTGACTCGACCTCTGTGGCAGCAGATGTGCTGACAATCCCAAAACAAACAGACATTGAGGAAGGACAGCATTGTCCTGATGCAGGTGAAAAATTTGAGTTTTGTGCTGATGTTCTTGTGTTCTGCATTTGTATTTATTTTTATTGTTTGGTTATAAATATCGTACTTAATTTAGCAAGAAGCGGTTAGGTCTAGTTTTGGCTAGCTGATATTTCTCCATTATGCTGGTAGTGACCAACAAGTGTGAAAATGGTAATTCTAAATATGCTGACATTTTTAAGGTTGTGCTCGTTTTATCGAAATCTCAAAGATCATTTCAGCTTCTGCTTGAAATTTATTGCGTGGCAGCTCAATTAGAAGAGGCTTTATTGTGCAATCATGGTGCCCTGTCTTCTGGGAAAAGGTGTCTAGTTAGGTAAAATTTGAGGACCACCTCATATTTCTACAAGCACAGTTTGTGTTGGCAAGTCAATCTAATTAAGAGATAAAATGTGGGCCTGACAACATATTCATCAATACCTCCCGGTTATTTTACGTCCCATATGATATTTGTTTATGAACTGAAACTTCATGAGTATCCTGCAGATGGGGTCGGCAACCAAGCTGTATCAAGTGCAATTGGACCTGCTGTAGGTGCTGAAGTCATATCTGCTGGTAGTGCTGCTAACCTTACAAAGAATGTTTGTTCATCTGAAGTGACAACAAGAGATAGCATACCGGAAAATGTGAGTCATACAAGTGGTATCACTTTCATGCCATCTCAAATTGACGTAGCGGAGCTTGACACATACCTTATTTCTCATGAGATTGATATGGTAAGTAACAGAGATGGTGTTGAAGACACTACTGCAGATACTACTTCCCATGAGATAAATGAGGTGTGCAGCATAGATGAAGAAAAGCAGCAGATTGAAGATATTACTGCATACACCACTTCTCATGAGGCTAAAGCGGTGTGCAGTACAGGTAATTTTGGAGAAAATGAGCAGAATGAAGAAATTATTGCAGAAGCTAGTTCTCACAAGATTAGTATAGTACAAAGTACAAGTTGTGTTGAAGAAAAGGAACAGATTAAAGAGGTCATTGCAAATCCTGTTTTTAACAAGATCGATGTGATAAGCAGCGGAGACTTTGATGAAGAGAAGAAGCAGAGTGAGGTTTATGTGGGAACTACTCAAGATATAAGTGTGGTATGTAGCGTAGATAATGTTGAAGGAAAGAAGCAGAATGAGGAAGTTAGTGCAGACCCTACCTGTGAGATCAATGAAGTGAATATCCCAAGTAAAGTTGAATTAAAGCAGCACAATGAAGAAACTACTAGAGACCCTACTGCTTGTGAGATCAATATGGCGAATATCACAGATAATGTTGAAGAAAAGAAGCAGAATGAAGAACTTACCACAGACCCTACTCATGCTATCAATGTGATATGCAGCCCTGGCAGTGAAGATAAGAAGCTGAACAAGGACATAACTGAGGGCCCTAGTTCCCATGAAATCATTGTAGTGCATGGCACAGATAATATTAAAGAGAAGAATGAAGGGACTACGTCAAAGCCAACCTCTTACAAGATTGATGCGGTAAGCACTACTGACAGTGTTGAAGAAAGGAAGCAGAATGAATTGATAACCGCAGGTGTTGAAGAAAGGAAGCAGGATGAATTGATAACCGCAGACCCTACTTCTCGTGGGTTGAATTTGTTACACACCATTGATAATGTCGAAGAAAAGAACAAAGAGCCTACTTCAGGACCTACACCTTGCAAGATCAATGCGGAAAGCAATTCAGATGAGTTTGAAGAGAAAATGCAGAACGAAGAAATTGCAGTGGATTATAGTTCTCATATAAACAATACCCTACAAAGCATGGATGATGCTGAAGAAACGAAACAGGATGAAGAGGATAACGCTGAAGAAAAGAAACGGGATGAAGAGGTTGATGCGGACCCTGCCTCTGATAAACTCGCTGCAGCACAGAGCACAGACGATGCTGAAGAAAGGAAGCAGAAGGAAGAGACCGCTGCAAAGGAGATCAACGCCACACGAAGCACAGATGATCTGAGAGGAGGATGTCAAAATGAAGAGATTACTGATAAGGAGGTGATCGTAGATTCAGACAAGAACCATGTCTCTTTGAAGGCCCTCCTCGCAGAGAAGGGCGTGGAAACTAAAGAAAAGAAAGCTAGCAGCAAGGACGGGGTCTTGTCATTCAGGCGCCGAGCATCATCAAAGGACAATAATGCGTTGCCGGTGAACCCAGGCTCTCCCAAAGCAGCAGGCTCTGGGCATCAAGATTGGAACTCTCCAGCCAGGTTGCCCGTCGAGAAGAAACCCAGGGGGAAAAAACAGCAGTGGGTGCCGTTTATTTGCTGCCCGTCCATGAATTGATGATGCCATTTCTCAGCCCAGACACTTGTTTCGTTTTGTCGATCACTCCCCCCACTCGCGCTTGGGGTAGGGACTTTTGACTTTGCTTGCATGCTGTTTTTTCTACTACTATGCACTATTTCTCTGTAACCGAAGCTGTCCAAGTTGGTGAATAATAGTCCTTGCCGTTTGATCTTCTAATGTCGTGTACCTGCATTGATGTTATACCCCCTCTCAACAAGTGCTATTTTGACGCCTTCTCGGTTGTCACTTGGGTTATCGTCTTTTTTGCATTAGCGCAAGCCGGTAAAAACAACGTTATCCCTCGTTCGCGTCGTAGTTTGTTTTACCTGTATCCTTTCGGAATGGGACTCGAACAAGACTGGACGCCGGCGCGCTCCAGAGCTGCTCCAGCGTCGCCACGCACGCAGGGGCAGGGCTACGTTGGATGGCGGCCGTGCGGCGAGCCTCCGCCTGGCTGGGCTTGCAGGACAGGAGGCACGCACCGCATGGTCCTCGCAACATCAGCACAAGATAGATTTCATTGACGAGAAAGTAGATCTTACACATAAAGCACATTCTATATGATGGGGAGGTTCAAATACGAAAACATCTCAATAAGAAAAATTATCGCCTGACAGCTTCAGAAGTAACGTTTCGGTTTTAGCAACTCCCAAGGAATGTTTCTCATCACGGTTTTAGCAACTACAAGCGTCAAGATTTGCCAGCCCACAAAAGCAGAGAGATGGAGCAACAGGCGAGTCCTTAGGCAGCACTGACTGGTTCCGATGCTTGCTTCGACGCAGCCCCAGTTCCAGCTTTCTGTGATTCAGGAGATGATTGAATTAGATCGATACCAGTCATTCCAAAGAAGAGAGTTGTGGGTTCGCAGAGAAAGATGCAGATATGCTTACGCTGTCTTCTGCCGGCTGCTTGGTCATCTTAGCAAACATATTGCTGTAGAATTTGGCGTCCTTCTTGTTGTACTCCTTGATCTTCTCCTTTAGAGTTTTGTACGTCAATTTCACATCCCTGGGAATAGCACCGAAATTGGCAGTTATCAAATGGAAGCTACTGTAACATTGTCAATATCAAATTGAAGCCACTGTTCGAGTGATTAGATTTAAGGATCGATTTGTGAAGCTTGCCTGTTATCAGGATCAATTTCCAGTGACTTCTTTATATCGATCTCTGCTAACTCCAGGTCTGCAAGCTGAATGTAAGCTTGGGACCTCCTGTATAAAGCCTTGACATTTTGGCTGTCTAGTTCCAGAACCTGGCAAGAAACACCCCCAATGTCACCTTGGTTTACTAAGAATACAAGATACCAAACGGGTCTTTTCAGGGATAGATTTTGTTACCTTGGTGCAAAGCTTCTCAGCTTGCTTGTAGTCTTTCAGCTTCAGTTTGCAGGCAGCATTGTTCAAGTTGCAGGTGATCTTCAGTTGCTTGGATTGTTTCTTCTCGTCTTCACCAAATGAAGTATCATGCTCAATATACTTTGCAGCCTGAGATTAGAAATATTTGTCACCGGTCGGTCAGGCGTAGTACGAAAACGAAGCAAACCTTAATAGCAGCATAGCGATATTTACAGTTGCAAAACAAAAGGAAAATGTCTGACCTTCTCGTAACGTTTAGAAGCTTTGGCATATTTGCCCAATTTGAACAATGCATTTCCCTCTTCTTTCTTTGTACCAGCAGCCTCAATCTTCTCCGCATTGTTCAAGTCCCATGACTCCTTGTCCTGTGTTAAGAAAAATTGTTCATTCTTTAGACTGCACTCAGGATATTGGATCAGAAAAGCACACAAGGATAATGCTTAAAGAGAAGCGCACCTTTACAAATGATACAAGCTCGACTTCATAAATCACAGTGCTGTTAGGTGGAACTACAGCAAGATCCTGGTTCGACTCAGTCGAACCAAATGCATATTCAGGAGGAATTGTTACAAGGGCAACCTCGCCCTTCTTCATGTTTAGCACAGCACGATCAAGACCATCGATAACCTCCTCTGGAAACAGAATATGAACCAAAAGGAACATGTCATTCTAACTGTGGCATACAGTTAAGTTCAATGCATTACTATTTTAAGCAAAACATACATAGACAGAGGAAAGAGAAATGGCACCTTCATCGGTCTTAAACTCAAATGGCTCTTCATCATGCCCCTTCTTCAAAAATACTGTGCCATCTTGAAGTTTTCCAGTTATTTTGACTGTCAACAGTAAAATATAATTTGGTTATTACCCTCTACAAGGCAGTAGTTCATTAATCAGATAGCAGTAACTTGTAGGAATACACATGAGTTAGAACAATAACTATCATGGTTTAGCATACCTTTAACAACTGCACCCTCATTGGGACGCTCATATCCTTCGCCCTCTTTAAGAACTTTCTTTAGGATTTTCTTATCATCCCCTATTTCTGTAACAGTCTTCCATGAAAACAACTCAAGGTCAACAAGAAGAGTGGCATTTGGTGGCACAGCACCTTCCTCACCGGCTGCTGGTCTACCCTTCTCACCAAATCCATCTGCCATTGCAAAGCTCAAAAACTTGTCATCTTTCTCAAGAAAAGAAAGAGAAGAGCCAAGCAAAAGAGGGACTGAAATCAAAGAAACTTACATTGTGGCTTAACCGTAAGGAGCACCTTCTCTGCTTTTTTCATACTTTTGACAGCTTTGGCAAGAGCAGGACAGAAGTAACCTGACACCATATTTTCATTTGTTAGTAAGCAGTTCATTGAGCTCAACAACAGGACATGTACAGAGGGGGAGTGGGGGAGAGAGAATCACCATCTTTAACGGTAAACTCAACTCCCTCTGACTTCGATACAACAGTACCATCCTCAAGCCGAGCCTCATATTTCACTAGATCAATGCAAAGAGTCAGCTACAAAAATAACAAGGGCAATTCATATGATGGGAAGCTGTTTCAATTAGCAAAAATTACCAAATACTTCATCTGGATCCTTTGGGTTCTCCCATTTTTCTCCCTCTTTCAGTATCTTCTTGAATATACCACCATCTTTGCAAATGTCCTTGACACTGGTCCAAGAAAGCAGCTCAACATCGAACTGCAGTGTGGCATTGGGCGGAATAGTTGGAGGTGAACCAGATTCACCATAAGCCAAATCAGGAGGAATGGTGAAAACAGCATTTTCCCCTTTCTTCATGGTCTTGATGCCTTGATCCCAACCCTTTATTACTTGACCTGGACAAAAGTTGACAGAATAGTCACTGAGCATTGAACAGACACTAGAACGTGCAGTGCACCATCAAGAAACATAAAACAAATGTGAAACTTGTCAAATGACAGGCAAGACTGAAATGAGAATGAAATATTATGATATCCAAACTTACATTTACACAATCATCAGCCATCTTCTCAACCACTACGGTTGATTATACCCGAAACAAAATCGAGAAGGTGGAGCTTCATGAATCTATGGCTAACCAACAACTTGCTCCACTGAATGGTGACAACACCAGCACAACAAGAAGCTAAAATGTTCCTATGGAGTAGTACAATAAGCAGCCCTGAGTCTATAGAGATCAGCACACAGGCGCATTAAAGGGATCCAGGTTTGGATACCATTAAAGTTCATTTCCCAGAGACAAACCTACCGGTTACCGGAAATCCCGGACTCCACCGATATCTACTGTGCCAGCCAAAACTATGGGATGTTTTGTTAGAATCATTTCAATTTGAGAAGAATATAAGACATAGAAGATTGAAGGAACAGCAATACTTCGGAACACTATACAATGGAATACAAAATAAGTTAACTGGAACCATGCCTAGAATTTAGCACAAAACAGTAGGTGGAGCTCTGATCATAATAACATCATTTATTGGGCATCTGTATCTAAAATGACAGCACATAAACAAAGAACATGACAAGAGAAAAAAATGCACCTTGTCCCAACTTGAACTTGAAGGGTGTCCCGCGATCGCGGCTCGAATCAAACTTTGTTCCATCAAGGAGCGTACCCGTGTAATGCACTGAAACGTCAACGCAAAGGCATGTCAGCGCAAATTTACTAGTACTAATCTGCATTCTTGCATAACAAGACGAGGCGATCTATAATCACCCGTTACCAGCATGGCACAATAAATTCCCCTAAAAACCCAATAAATCACAGAGCAGAAGCAACATTACAGGTGACAACACTATGACCATCGTCCCTCTTAAAACAGATCTCCTCGTCTCATGAGTAAAGCATCCTCACGGCATCGCCAGAAAAATAAAAGAAATAACGCTACCCATAGAAATTCACAATGTTGAAATGGAGTAGCAACACCGAACAATCCTAATGTCCCAGAAGCAATTCGAACCGAAAATGGACGGCATAAGAGAACTGAACTAGAGATTTCTCCTAAATCCACCACTAACTCCGCAGCCCACAACGAATCATCAAAACCCAAAGCAGGGCACGAACCGGATCAAACTGAAACGCATCGCTATCTACGGATTTGAGGAGGAGTCAGGAGCACGGATACCTTCGACCTCGTCGCCGACCTCGGGGGTCTCCCACCCCTCGCCCTCCTTGAGCAGCTTCTTCTTGAGCCCCTGCTTCCCGACCTCCTTCTCCTCGCCCACCTTCACCACCGGCCCGTCGTCGCCGCCGAAGTCGTCCATCCCGTCGTCCCCCATCATCATGTCTTCGCCGCCGGCCCCCGGGATGTCGAAGTCCTCGTCCATGGCGGGGGCGGGTGAGATCTGCGGCTAGGGTCTCGAGAGGGATCGAGCCGAGCTCTCTAGGGTTTGGACTTTGGAAGGTTCGAGAGAGAGCACTTGGGGAAACAATGAGGGGACTTGAGGGTTTAAAGGGTGGATGTGAGAGAATCAAGTGGGCTTCTAGAGTGTTCCGGGTTTTTTTTTTTTTTTTTTTTGAAAAGGAAATGAATGGCGAAGTCGCGAAGATGCTTCTAGATACGTTGGGATCATTCGATAAACCAATGTTAGCTTTTAAGTCTGTAATTAGCGTCACTAAAATCACCCACTCCACCAACTTCACCATAGAGTAGCTCCATCATAAAGTTGAAGTAGGGAAGGGAGGTGTTTGGTTTGCAAATTAGATCTAGCTTCAAGAATAGATGGGTTTGATGTGGATACCCATTTGTGCCCTTGGATGTTGAATGGAGGTGGGTAATTACCTCATATGTGTAACTAGTGGCACATGGATAATTACCTATGAACTTCAGTGGGTATGAAACAGTTGTTTCTTGGAGTACTTGAGGAGCTCCACAAAAACATGAAGCGACCCCTAGATTCACATTTTTACGGCCAGGAGTTACGTGGCGAGGTGTTTGGCTACACGGAGTTGGAGTGGAGCTGAAAATTGAGGAGCAGAGCTCTCCCAAACAGGCCCTAAGTCTGTAATTAGCGTCGAAATCATACATATCTCTACTATTTTAAAGCAGCACTTGGTGGCAGTGGTTCGTTCTTCTCACGTCATTAATTGCCGCTTAATTGCCCTGCTTAATGGCCCTACACAAGAAACGAAGCGTTGCTTTAATTAGCCAGCTTTCGCAAGAAACGAAGCGTTAAAGATATATGTTTGATTTTGTGAAATAAATTTTTTATTTTTTAATCTTTATTTTTCGTTATCAATTTTGTTTTTCGTAACACGGGCATGTAACTAGTCTATACAAATAATCCTATCAATTATAGAAAATCGAAACCACATTTACATCCATGTTCTTATACCATCCTCGCTAGTATCAAGTATCCATGTTCTTATACCATCCTCGCTAGTATCAAGTATATCTTGAGGTTCGTGCCCAAAATAGGGGGTGGGGGATGATGTATATTGACCAGGCTAATACACTCCATCTCTCTCTTCATATATCACGAGTCAAAGGACATTCAATAATTTGAAGATTGGATGGACATTCGAATTTCCAATTTTCAAGAGTTGGGATAGAGCAGTGTTTCTATGCTTTTCCTTCTAGTATAAGTTGCACAAATCTTGAAGCAAGCGAAGGGGTAAGTAATCACCATCTACTATTCATTCATGCTTTAATAGTTGTGCAACTTTTAAAAGAAAGAGCATAGAAGCACCTCTCGTTGGGATAACATTCATTCTCCGTTATCTATATTCAAGAAATTACCAAAAAAATCCATCCATTTCCCGTTGCATATCTTGAGCTAATTATAGAAAAAAAAATTGCTACATCTTTTTTGAGACATGCAGAAAAACATGGATGAGATCTAAGGATACTAGTGGGCCGAAGCCCGGTACAGATGTGATCCAAACCTAATATTTTTTTTATAGATTTGTATTTAGTCTGGTCCAAAAAAAAAAGTGAGGTCCAAGCCTAGTCTGGACCCAAATGAAAACTTTGATTTGGGTCTTTATCTAGAAAAATTGTTTGTTTGATGAGTTGATAGTTTACCATGCAATATTCAAGTGATAAAACTAGATCTATAATTACATCTCACTTACTCGAAATATAGGTTGAAAGTTAGAACTTAAAGTATACAACTAAAATATGTAAAACAAAATGAAAGCATTAGTGCTAAAGACAACATCAATTAGTTTACTTGACCGATGGTGAGAGTTTAGTAGAAAAAAATATAAGGTTCAAGCCTAATCCAATCTTGCCTAGACCTGATCCAAATAGATATGGATCCAAAATGAGTTCAATCTATTTGTAGTTTTGGACCGATCTAATCCAAAAACCTATACCGGTCCAAGCCCATTAGCATCTCTAATGAGATCTACTAGAGGCGGTTGATGACAATGCAATCCTGGAGGACAGCAACAAGGCTGCGGGACAGTCAGAGAAAGTGGAGGCTGGTTCAGGGACTTGGGGTTTGTCAAAGATGCAAGCAGCGATGAAGGCGGGGGAAGAGGATGAGGACCGGATCTAGCAGACAACATTGCCAGCGGACAAGACGAGAACAAATTCAACCATGGATGGCGTTGGAGACTGTAACATCCTCATTTTCGCCTTCTGGAGAAAAACCTAATTTAAATAAAGTAATTCAAAAGTTGGAGTTTCATTGGTGTTTATATTAACCTGGCATCCAATCCAACCCAAAATCGTGATTCAATTCCCTTCCGGTCGAAAAAGCGGATTTTCCAGTCCCGCCGGTACCCGAAAATTCACCCGAGTCCAGAAATGCTCCAAAAATCTCTAAACCACTTCTAAAATGTTCCAAATATTCCTAAATGATTTTAGGAATTTATCCCCGAATTTTTGGACCTCCGTTTCCATTTTATCTCGCGCGGCTTTCGTTAAATGCCCGCAATTCATCCCTAATATTAAAACTGTAAATTTCGTCCAAATTCAACCAAAACCAATTCCATTGAGTTCCAAATAATCTAAAATGGCTCTGGAATTTTTCCGATTTTTAGGCCATTTTTCCTAATTTTTCTCTAGGGCGGAGCCTTTACGTAAAGCCGGCCAATGAGGTCGTACACGTGTCATGCACTGTTCATTGTCTTCCACTTAGCCATGCATGAACAAAGAAAGCTTTACATGCAACAATGGCAAGTGGCTTCTTTAAATGCTTTATCTCCTTCAATTCAACTCCGATCATTTAATCTCAAGCGCATGTTGGAATCCAGAGTCGCCCTTCGCATTCCCACCACCTCACGAGAGTCGGCCACTCGCGACGGACGCTTCAAAACCGAAACGGCCCTCATGGCTTTAATTGTTTCATAACTGCCGCCGCCCAAACGCCGCCACCATTTCCAATCTCACCGTATAAAAGCCCTCTTCCCTTGATATGATCCTCCTTTGGTAGCTCCTCCATTCAATCTCTAGCTCAAGAAAACCGATTTAGGTGCCACTTTTCTGTTCTTCGTGGTTCGCCGTTGGTTCATCTTCTCCATGAGCCATTCTTCTTGGTTCTTAGTTCCTTATGACCGTGAGGAAGTTTAGAGCTCATCCATCAATTGGTTGTAGGTTTAATCAAGTTTTGGCAACGAATTTCGCTCTTTCCATTCACGAGTTCGTCTTCATTTCTGATTCATCTTCTCCGTGAGTTTTGATCCAATTCATGGCTTCTCTAAATCCCTAAGGATGTTCTTCTAGTGATTCCACGCTTATTTGGATCAAATCCATGCAAATCGGGTTAAAAATCCGGATTTTCAAAAATTTTCGCTGCTTCTCTGCTTTTTGGGGCTTTCTTCTGGTGGCGTATGCGTTGCAGCCGCCACGGCCTTGTACAGCTGGCCATAGCCAGCTACGTACGCGTTTCGCCGGCTGCTTAAGTCGCCGCGCCGCTACCGCTACTGGTCAAGGCTTCGCTGGCGCCTTACCTCCGCTGGCGAAGCCTGCCGCCCGCCTCGCCCCGCCACGGCCAAGCTCCTCCTTCCTCTCTCTCTCCCTCTCAAGCTCTCTTTTTCATGGCCATGGCTTCTTAACAAGCCACGAGGAAGACAACCCCCATGTCAATGACATGTGGGGCCAACTTGTCATAGGGATAGACTTAGTCAAAGCCACTAAAGTCCAAGTCAAAGTCACCGGTCAACTAAGGAATATTCCAGAGAATATTCCTGCCGATTTATTTGAAATTCGAACTTTGGAAGATCATAACTTTCTCATCCGAACTCCGCTTGACTCCATTCAAATTTCTAAATTCATCTAAAATCAAGATCTACCTCGGCCAAGATTATTTTTGTAATTTTTAGATTTTATTTATTTTCTGTTATTTATTTATTGCCTCGCTTTTGCGTAGAGTCGAGAGCCGACGCGATCACGACTCCCGCCACGGCTTGCAGCTGCAGACGCACTTTCCCGCGACATGTATGCAAGTCTCCTTGACGATTTTTGCTCCTATGTTTAAGTAAATGATTTAAATGATTTATAAAGTGCATGGCTAAAATTAATGAAATATATCAAAATATAAGTGTTAGTTATAATCTAACTTGTTGATTCCTCCTTGACATTGTTAATCATATCCATTGTAACCCTAGAACCTTGTTTATACCATGCTTAGGCTTATATGGTATCCGCTGTATCAGAGTACTAAGAGAATTGCTTAGGATCTTTTCCGATGAAACAACCCATGGGTGGGATTATTCCAAAAAGAATGTTTTTCAAATGTGATTTGAAGGTTATTACTATGATTTTAGTAACTGTTTTCCTAAAATAAAAAGAAAAGGAAAATAATTTCGACTTGGGCATGGAATGCTCGGGCTGGGAGCGATCGAGCTCTTGATCCTGCAGGCAAGTACCGCCCCAAGTCATATAAGGACCGACGCTTATGATTGCCATTTTAAGCAATACTGCATTACCACATGTCTATAATGGTACGATCTGGCTAACTAATTTGTAGAAGCCTAGTTTAGACTCACCATTCAATTGAATGTGAATGGACGGAGGCAATGTTGTTTTCTCACACTACAAGTAAAGAGGTGGCTTCTCAGATCGGGCTGGAACCCTAACAAGTGAAACCTCAACGTGGGTCTAGCTAGGTAGAAACATTGTAATCGGCCTTTGTCATGATCTTCCCGCCAAGACACACCAAAGGAAGTAAGCTAATAGCTTGGCATTAAGAGATGATCGTGTCTTTCAATGTAAAAGTTGTACACCTCTCGCAGAGTTAAAACTATTCGAATAGCCGTGCTTACTTGGCCAAAGGCAAAGCAAGGAATGCTTTCATATTGGTAGATTTTTGGTTTTGGTTTCAAAACCTAAAAGTGCTTTGTTTTGGGGTTCGGAGTGGTTAGAACTCTCGATGTTATTTGGATGATAGAGCTAATCCCTTGAGAGAACTCCTGTGTTTGTATTTTGACTGACGAGTCATGATGATTAACCCTCGATTTCTTTTAAAATCTGGCTGATAGAGCCTTTTATATCTGATGGTGGATAGAACTCACTACGATATTACATAATTCAATGATTAAAAAGAATTAAGTAAAAGTTGCTCATGAAATGCTATTACCTAAGTATGGTTTAATAAAACTTGGCTTTATGCAAATAAACCCTACTAAGCTTCCTTTGGAAAGCCCACATAAGCATATTTTCCTGCACTTGCCGAGCACGCTTGTACTCACGTGCTACACCAACATGTCACCATCGTAAAATTATCAAGATGCGATTGAGGAGGGCGAAGTTCTACACGAGGAGTACGAGGAAGGTCGCCAGGAGGACTAGTCGCTGCCTAGTCGCCGCCTGTATGGCGCTTGGCGATGTCCGCTTTTCGCTTTGTTTCGCCGCAGCTTTCCGGCTTCGCATCGAGTATTGTAATAAGTGGCCATGTGGCCCGTACTTGAAATACTTATAATACAATTTCGTTTGGTTCCGCAATGATGTATCACTGTAACTGTGTGTACTAGCTACTGATCTGGGACTAGTACGGAAATGCACAGGAGATTTCGGATAGTCGATCCGGGGTCCCACAGAGACGCAAACAATGATGAAGGCAGTAAAGATGATGGAACCGAATCTGGTGGACCGCATCATGTGGTGGACAATATGAAGATGTGAACAGATCTAGTGAATCCCATCACAGATGAAATGAGGTTGAGGGGACATGGTTGTCCCTTAACCATGGTATCGCTGGATCCGGCCATCCTCAATCATGGGGACCTACCAATTCGGATGCCCCCAGCCATGACACTTCCAAATTTGATCTCCATCGCTGCTCCGACCATGGTAGTCGCGCTACATCCTCCTCTAGCTCTAGTGTCAGACCCCGGAAAACACTTTCGAATTTATCTGTGTATCTTGTACTAATCTAAAAAAAAGCTAGTACACATAGTAGAAATGATACAACAATATATCAAGTAAAAAAATTATTTATTTAATTATCAAAGTCTACAACATAAATGGTGTGCATGACAACATAAAATAACACAGCGGAAGTAAAATAAAACCGTAATAGAACCCATCAAATCTGCCACAGGCAATCGACTGGGGTAGCAGCCTAGTCATCGAGATCCTCACTGGCATGGAACTCCTCTTCTGAATCAACAGAGTAAGCATGGGTGAATACAAAAGTACTCCGCAAGTTACACAATATATGCTTTTTTAATGTAAGGACAACAAATGATAGCATAATATGGTTAGTTTGAGCAATAAGCAGCATTTCAAATATAATAAATAATTTTGAAGGCATAGTTCATCAATAAAATTGAGTTTTAAACTAGTTTTCAACACGAGATGAACCTAGAGCTTAATCCCACTTTTTCTTCCAGATGGAACCCCTTTCCATCTATAAATCATCTTCCTCTCTGAAATCACTTTTGAAAAACAAAAGTCTAATCTGCGAAAAGCCAGCTATGCATGCCCACCACTAATACAACTATTACTAACTAACTACTCTCAATCCTGCTCTGCCTCTACCTCCTGAGGATCCTCCTCCTTAGAATCCTCCTTCGTCCCCTGTCCCTATGTACCCCCGCTACGGTGCGGGTCTAGCTGGTTTAGGAAGGCAGTCAGATGAGCCGACTCAATACTAGGGCCAAGCTGAACACCCATACGTGCACTGTGGCGATGATACAATCTAGGTGGTATGGGACTATGGGGTAGCCCGATGTGGGTGCGAAGAACACTGAAGGCATGGGAATGCCCAACTCTGGAATAGAAGGATGTGGGTAGGTAGGAAAGGCTGGAGGTAGGGCACCAAACCCTGGAAGGAAAGTGTACTGATATGTGGGTGGTGTTGGGGCTGTATGTGGAGGATTGGTGGTGGAAGGTGGTACTGCAGAAGTGGTGGTGGTAGTAGCTGGGGTGGGAGTGGGGTCAACTCTTGTAGACCTATACTGTTGTAGCTCTTCCTCTAAGATGTCTCTCTCTGTCTGTAAATCAAGGAACTGGCGCCTCCAAAAGGCGGCATAAGCCATCATGTTACTATTAGTGACTCTGCGTCCAGAAAACCCTAAGGTCTCACCAGGACCGAAAGGACGAGGTGAAAGAGGTGGTGTGCGACGGTGGATCGTGTGAGAAGGAGCGGGAAAGTGCTCAAAAGAAGACCCTCTCAGGTGTCTCCGGAACTAAGCCCTGAGAGCTATAATCGCCTTCCGGGCGACATCCTGAATGGATAAGAAGTAGTCGGCATGATGCCAGTAGGAGAAAAACTCATTGCGGTAACTAGGCTGAATATCTAACCCTGACACTACTATCACTAGTCGTGGTGTAGACAGATCCTCATACGTCTCCTGGTAGTAGTCTATCTTGCCCCCTCCTAGCTCCTGAACCAGCTGCTCTAACAGCAACACATGGTGTCCCTGAACCTGACCTAGCGGAATCCTAGAACGAGACATCCTACAAAGAAAGGTTCTAATCAGTACGGTAGTCAAATTAGTAAAATAAATAAATTAACATAGCACTTATTATTTGATAAAGATGATGTTACCATATGCTTAGTGCCATATAGCTAGAGAGACCTATTTTTGCTTGGATTTCTTATCATTCTCTATTTATTTATGGCGTGGTTCTCGTAACCATCGCTTTGATACTACCTGTGGCGACCCGTATAATTAGCCCAGGGTAATTAGCAACCACTCGGTCATTACCCTAAGTTAATTACACGAATCTCAGCATAGTGGCTAATAAAAATATCGGGCGCCCCGGTACTTTATCAGCTTCTACGCCGTATTCAGAGTGTTGCAACAGAACAATAATTAGAGACTGAATGAACATATATCACATTCCAAAAGCCACACCAGGCTACATGTCCAGTACAATACTTATACGTTGGATCCAAGTACAACAAAAATATATTATAACTCTAATTACCCTGAAGACCACCTAACATTAGGCAACAGTTTCCTAGGTCTCCTACTTCTCCTGACAGTAGTTGTAGAAGTAGCTGTAGTCGTCCGCCGATGGATCCTGGTCCTGCGAATCGTCCTCGCCCCATGCCTCGGCGGTAGATCCATATTGCTCATCTTCTAAGCAACGAGAGATTTAAGCAAGAGTGAGTACAGAGTACTCAGCAAGCATTAGTAATGAATACAATACATGTGTTTTCCCCTCCTTTTCCACTCCAGCTCACTTCCTCTTAAATTCTGATTTTTATTAACATAGGTTTTGATTTTCTTTAAGGTTTGCACACATTTTAAATTAAAGAGACTACTAACACCTGTATATGAGACAGACTTAGCTTCTGCAGCCTCCACTCTAGGAGACAGGCATGAATTCATGATTTAGACCCTGCGCAGGTTTGTACCACCTTACCCATAGCGACCTCCACAAGAGAGGTTCCAGAATGTTTATCACTAATCCAGTGATTGTGATCTTCACCCTGTTACTTGAGTGGGGGATCCTCTTAAGGCCATCTCACCAGAGTCGCAGTTAATAGTTGTACTCCACCATATGGTGACAGTACTTCCCTGGCTTTACATATAGCGCCATTATGAGCAACTCCAGTCCAACGGTCAAGTTCTCATTTCGCACGGTCTCTCCGGGTCTTCCGGTACCTTCGGATTTTGTGCCCTAGCAACTAGCTAACCACCATGTGAAGATCACAAGACTTTCATAGGACAACCTTTTCTGTCTGTTTGCACACACCATGGTTGATACTGAAAATACGGCTCATTGCCCGAGTATTAGTTGTTTATCCTTATATTCTAGCCTATGTAGAGGACCCCGCCGGCCTTAATCCTTCTCATTGGCATCCTCTACCCACCTTATTAACACAACACAATAATAGTATAACATAAGCGCAAGCCAACTGCTCCATCAACTGGAGTTGCTAACACATTCGCCACACATTAATTCCTCATCCTTTTCTTTACAACATAAAATCTGACAGCAATTTCCATCCACTTCCAATTTAAAGATTTTTAATTAGCAAGATACTTTTCTCATGCATAGAACGATATCACAATTTATATCTGAAAGCATTTGAAAGGAGTTTTGCACTTATGATCAAAGAAAGCTTGCCTAGAATAATATCGGTAGGTACGTCCTCGCTCGAAATAAGGGTAGTTGATCTGATGGGTTCTACTCTAGACCTGACAAGTACGAAGTATTAAATCTACAAACTTGCCCATAGCAACCCTTCTGTCCAAACTCTACAAGTAGAACCCTTTTTAACTAAACCCGTTACTTAACTCATATTTTAATAATTTAGCAGCAATCAATACAACAGTTCAACTAATACCAATACTATCACTTTACACAATTATTAAATAATAAAACAGTGGCTTTTAGAAATTAAATAAAAAATTTCTACGATCCGAATATGGTGATTTATCCTACGCGGATCGCACGAAAGACCAAATTTTTTTCTATTTTCCTATTCTTCTTCTTTTCTTTCTTTTTCTCCTCTTTTCTTTTCTTTTTCTCTTCTCTCTTTTCCTTTCCTCACTCCCTTCCCTTTTTCTTTCTTCTGGCCGAAGCCCTCCCAGTTCATTCCCTCGAGCGCTCTTCCCTCGCTCGCCTTTCTCTTCAGTCACCCTTCACCCGCCCAACCGTCGGCGCCTGCCGTGACTCCCCCTGCTGGTTTCTCTCCTCCTCCCTTCTCCTCTCTCTGTTCCCCCTCTCTCCTCTCTAATCGGCTAGCTGCCGAGCTCCCCTAATCTCTCCTCATCCTCTTCTCTAATGGAGATAAGACAGATTCTAGTTGATCTAATCTCCTGTGGATTTCTAATTGATTTTCGCATCCTCTACTCTTTGGTTTCGTTTTTGATTTACAAGCAAAGTCGATGATGCATGGGGGTTCTAGTGGGACGTCAAGCTACTGCTATGCAACCCTAGTACCTCCACTGAGACTACGATCCTACCCGGTCTACCATCTATGCACTTCTATCAAGTAGTACTGTTGTTGCTACTAGGGCGATAGAATGGCTGTGCACCTGATGGTTGGATCTAGGGTTCGGTCGGCGGAGTGGAAGAAGGTGGGGTGGCTGGCTCGGTTCTGGCTCCTCCTTCGAGTCTTTTGGCTCCTTGAACTCCGGCTGTTCTTGGGGATCTCCTTGCTTCTGGCTTTTGCTTGTTCTTCTTGCCCCTCCCTCCCCTCCTGGTCCTTCGTGTACTCTAGCTTGTGCTACTCGGTTGGGAACTGAGAAGGGAGTGAAGCTACTGGCTTTGCCCTCTTGGCTAAAAAGGAAGGAGGTGTGGTTGTCTTGAAGGCTTGGCTACTGTAGCCACGACTCTCCCCTGCTGCCTCGTTCGACGTGCGGGCTGGAGAGATGCACCTACTGTTGAGCTTGTGACCGACTGGCTTGGTCAAGGCTACTGAGTCACTGAGTTACTCACCGGGTAAAGCGCTGCTATCTGATCTTCTGTGCTACGGATACCCGCAATCCGAACAGGTAAGTTACGGTTGCCGAATGATGAACCTGGTCTAGCGAGAGGTGCCGAATCGGCCCCAATAGGTCTTGTATCTCGGTGATCAATACCTCGCCTGCGGGTCTGACGGTAATCCTCTTATACTTTACTCGTTCTATTCGCACTTTAATACAAACAAAATACGATAGTCAATAGTCTAATTAGTAATTAATACTATTAATTAACTATATAATGACCTAGGGCATTTCAACAATACAGGTACAAATTTGTGCACCACTTGCCAGCACGAAACTGAGAGCAAAATCAATGGTACACAATGTACATCCATGTGTATGTGGTAAAACAACTCCTATATTCAATCAATACTAATTGCCTCTTCTCCGGTTTAGCCACATAAACTGGAGGCTACAATAATTGCTAAAAGTTGTGTGGGTAATGTTCTATTAGTATAACAATAATTGTTATTATCAGTTGTTACTCAATGTTTGAAAAACTATTATAGCATTTACACCCCTATAAATTCCCTCAGCTTCCCAGCTCCTCCTGTTGTTAAAATTCTTTTAGTTGATTACGACGCATAGCATCGATAACAAAGTGATAATAGCGGTCGACAAACATCTCTTGTGCAATATGTCTGCTCGCACTGGGAGTCAGAAGCTCAGAACGCACACCCATAGTGCTTGCCTGCTTGGCATATGTAAAATGCAAATCAATCTACCGTATTGACATGTCAGAACCCACGGTGCTTGGCAGTTGGCAGTGGCACACGTAAAATGCAAATTGACAGGGTAACCTGAATGGCATTCAAGTCCTATTGAAAGCAAAATTGTGCAACAAGCAGAGTAATAAATGCGGTCACTGTCTAGGTGTGAGCTGCGATGGATCACAATGTGTAGAGCACCTCCAAAGTGAAGCTTTCTATGCCGTATGGACGGTAAACGGGTAAAGTGATTTTGAGGTCTCAACTATTCAGTCTTCAGAACGAGCCTTGTAATTTGGAAAAATGAATTTCTCAACTAATTCCATTACTTGAAGTTGAAGAACCAACTACATCACTGCAGGCATTTCCACTCTCCAGCGCTGTCTTGCGTCGTAGCTGAGCTCCAATCTTCGAAGCATCCTTTCATTTCGCCCTTTTGCAGCCTTGCCCAATGTATTAGTAGCTCAAAGCCTCAAACATGAGATCGCAGGAGTTCTTTAGCAGTTCTTTCGAAACAAGCTATGATTGTGAGGTTCCAGATAGCCAAACGGAAAGCAGGCAGGCCAACATAATGCAACTTCAACTTTTCCATTCACAGTTAAGTACATGAGCACCCAAATCATGGGGAAATCCCTCACATAACATGTTCAGGAGACAGTGGCCCGTGAACAGCTTGTAAGCATACAGCCACCGCACGCATGGCTGCTTTAGCCGCATGATATTCAAAGAACATTCATTCAGTCTTGATCCTATTGGATGCACCGTGACGGTTTTCTGTCAGAAGATTGTTCTCGTGATCTTTGCGGTAGCTTAGCTTAGAACACCTTAAGGTAAGTCCAACAGGATCCAATTCTGCATGGTAGAAGCAAAGCTATGGTAGCTGGAATCCAAGGCACCAACTGGAGAAGAATTGAATATTTTGATGCTCACCAAGGCCAAGCTGAAACACTGTGAAGCAAAAAACAAAAATCATAAAGCAACAACTGGGAGCCATGCAAAGACAGCACAAACTTTGTAACTAGTTTAAAAGAGGAGTAACCATCATTTTTCAAGCAGTACTTTGTTTCACAGGGGGTAGTCTCACAAGTTCAGTTTCAAAGAAGAGTGCTCGTGCTGTGGATGATCGACCTAACACTTCCATTGTATTTTGATTTGAATACTTTAAACCGTTAACTTCCTTTGATATAGCTTTGTGAATGTTCACTGTACAAACAAGGTGAAGAACTATTAATCACCAAATTTGAAGACTTCTCAAGCTCAGGTTATCAAAATAATGTATACAAGACAAAAAACTACATATCAAATGTAAACAAGTTTTCCCTTCATTAAAGTTCTTCCTTTTTTCCCTGACAAATGCCGGTCGTTTGACCAGAGGACAGCAAATGTGCCTTAGCCTTACAGAGATAAATGTTTTGCTTTGAAGTTTCAGCAGACACTGTCAGCAGTCAGCACTACTTCTAAAATGCACACTTCTGATCTACTCAAGCTGCAAAGTACTGCTACAACAGAATTAGCATCACACCATTCTTCTCTAGTCTAACTTAATAATGCGACCACTGCTGTCTCTTTCTGTTAAGATTGTCACCTCAGTATCTGTTTCTCTTATATATGCAGGATAGCTGATTCTGTCCTTTAAGTTTATCATAAGTGGTGGTTTGATAATACTTGCTGAAAGTAAGATTCTTGCAGAAACAAAATTCTTGAAGATACAACCTATATGATCAGCCAAGTGTGAACATTCTAATTTCATGAGCCATGGCAATCTGTAGGTAAAAAAGCATCAAGGTTTTCAAGTTCCACGCAATAAAGTGGGCTCTCAAATTCATACAAGGAAGGTGACTTGGCTCCCAGGTTTATCTTACATGGATTTTCAAGGATCAAAAAGTTGGTGCTCAATTGTCCACCAAAGGCGCTTGCTCCACACAGTCGAATATCCATGGGACCATGAATATTTTTTTTTTAAAATCCAATCTACAAAACCACAAAAATTACATTGCTCACAACTTACTGCATACTCCACAGTTATTTATCTTGTCAACCCTAACTGCACAACTCTGAGCACATTAGCTAAAGCTATTGACAATCTTAGTCACTGATCATTCCTATTTCCCCTTTGACATTCCAAAACAAATAAAATCACTAGACAGGCATATTAGACATAGTCCAACAGCATAGCACTGGCTTATGGCAAGAAGTACAATTAGAAGACAATGTAAGTGCCCAATCCTACCTGAAAAATCCAGAAGTACTGCCAAGCAATTCACAAGGCATATACTTCCTGTATCTTTCAATTTCCTGTCAGCGACATCTCAAGCTGTTCCATCCTTCGGGCTAGGTCGTGTTTCCCACAATGCCGCAGCCCATCAACTACAACATTAAAGGTTGGCGCCCGTGGAGTGAACCCAGCCTCACTCATCTCAACAAGGTAGTTCGCAGCCTCCATGAACCGACCACCCCTCACACACATTTTGACAAGCATCACATACACAGGCCGATTTGGCGGGTGCCCGTTCGACTTCATATCACCAAAGAAGGCGAAAGCATCCGCGAATCGACCTGCCTTACAGAGCGCCTTGATGATCGATGCATAGAGACTTGGGAACGGCCGGTGGCCATCCTCAAGAGCCGCATAGAACAACCGGAAAGCCTCCTCAATCCGGCCAGCCTTGGCCACAGCTGGCAGCAACACCTTGTACGTTGAAATGTCCGGGCACAGGCCACGACTGGAGGCATCGGCAAGAAGCGCCACGGAGAACTCCACATCACCAGCACTGCAAAGCGCCTCGGCGAGCGAGTTGAATGTGGCCACGTCGGGGAGGACGCCCTCCTTGGTCATGCGGAGGGCGAAGGCCTTGGCCTCCTCCAAACGCCCAGCGCGGACTAGCCCGTCGACGAGGATGTCCCGACCGCGCACCGGCGGGCGGAACCCGCGGCTCGCCATGTCGTCGAGGAACGCCTGCGCCTCCCGGAGCTTCCCCGCGGCGCACCATGCGTCGACGAGGGTGCTGAAAGTGGCGCGGTCGGGGGCCACGCCTCTGCGCGCCATGCGGCGGAGCAGCTTGTAGGCGCCGGCGAAGTTGCCATTGGCGCAGAGCGCGTCGAGGAGGGCGTTGTAGACCTGGGTGGTCTGCGGGCAGCCGAAGCGGGGGAGGCGGTTGAACACCTCGACGGCCTGGTCGGGGAGGCGGGAGTGGCCGTACGAGGAGATGACGGCGGAGAAGGTGGAGGGCGAGAGGGGGAGACCGAGCGCGCGCATGTCGGAGGCGAGGGACCAGAGGTGGGAAAAGAGGCGGGCGCGCGCGAGCGGGAGGAGGAGCGCGTCGAAGTGCTCCGCGGAGGGGGAGAAGGATGGCTTTGCGCGGAGCCAGGAGAGGAAGCGCGCGGCGTGGAGGGGCTCTGCGGGCGCGGCGGAGCGGATGACCCGGAGCGCGAGGTCCGGCGGGAAGGGGGACGGGAGGCGGAGGCGGTTCAGGGTGCGCTCCAGGTAGAAGTCGCGCCGCACGATGGTGGAGAGGTGGTGGACCGCCGCGAAGTAGGCGTCCTTGGAGGTCGGGTGCTGGGGCTGCGCGGTGCCTGCGGCGGGATCGGGGAGCGTGGCGAAGCTGCGGGCGCCGAGGCCGAGACCGAGGCCGAGCTGGCCGCGGAGGCGGCACAGGACGGCGGCGGCGGCGGCGGACGCCGGCATGGCTCCTAGGCTTCGGGCACACCGCGATTTCTCGCGAGCTTAAGGTGGAGCTGGGCCCAGTGACGAAGAAGACCATTGGGTCATATGGGCCTTTTAGTTTACTGGCCCATAAGGCCCACTTATCTAGGGTTTGTGGAGGGTATAAAGTGCGCGTCCCCTTGCAATCCAACACCGCCGCCGTCGCGCCGTTCTTCCTCCTCCTCGCTCCGTGTTAGGGTTAGGGTTGTGAGCTTTCGAAGGTATCAAGCAGCTCGTAGCATAGTTTCCGCCTCGTTTTCTCGCGTGATTTGATCTTGCCGATCTGATTCAAGCTGATGCGTGTTGGTTTTTGGCTGCAGATCAGAAGAGATGGCGGTGCCGCTGCTGACGAAGAGTATCGTGAAGAAGCGGGTCAAACAGTTCAAGAGGCCCCAGAGCGACCGCTACAAGTGCGTCAAGGTCACATCTTCTCCTCCAAAACGCTCGTTCTTGGCGCTCAGATATTTGCAGTGCAGGTCATAGGGTGCCTGTTGCTATGTTCAGATGGGTATAGATCGCGATTGTTATGCGTCGTTGTAGTTTTCTTAATCATGCGCGGTGGTTAGCTTCTTTTACTAGTTTCCGAGGATGTAGTGTCGAGTGGACTGATGTGTAGTGGCTATGAACCTCAGATGCTTAGGTGGTCTGTGCCTTATATTTATCATTGTAGCTTGGGGAATGGAAGGAGTGTGTGGAGTATTGGAGTCGGCGATACGGCTCACTATAAGTTAGATTCTTGTGCAAGGTAGTTGGCACATATAGCTATAGAAATGTGTTGTGTTGCTTTGAGCAGCAGTAGAAACACGATTTGAAAAAAAAAACATAACTAAGTACCACATGTTGGATCAAACTCGCTTATTCCACTAGGCGTAATCCTTGAAATGGGGCAGAAAATTACAGCATTTTTTTTGTGTTGGATAAATCTTTTATCTCATTTTTTCTGGTGAACGTTTCTGAATGAGAGGAAATGATGGCTTAGTAAAAGGTCTGAGTAAGAAAACATTTTTCTTAAGTGAGCATTGGGGGAAAGGAAGGGGGCCCTAGCCCTTGCAATAGTATAGCATTGTGGCTCTCGCAACCTCTTCTACAGCAATTACTTCGTGGCTTCATGAAGTGGGCTGGATAAAAAGGCGTGGGCTTCATTCTGAGTATGAATGTTGCTTAGACTTCTCCCAACATTTCTTGCCCAATGGCTGCTTAAGAAAATCATGTTTTCAGCATGATTAATTCCTTCTTGTCTGATCCTTTCATCGAAACAGGTTATTTTTCTGTTATATGTACTGTAGGTTCAAGCGGTGTTTTATCGAGTGTAGCATTATATTCTTATTTTTTTCTGTCCGAATTCTCCGTTGAGTGCATAGTACACCACTTGCTAAAATTTATTTGACAAGTGAGACCTTATTTAAAAATGAATGTGTGGCTGCTTGTAGTTTTAGCCTTGTTTGTGACTGGCATTGGATGATGTATGATGGAACCTGTGCATTTTGGATTTTTGAAGGCATTGAATGATGTATGATAGAACCTGTGCTTTTTGGAATTTTGAAATGCTGAAGCTCTGCGTCTTCTTGTAGACATGTCATCTCGTTTAGTAATGCTTATGTTGTGCTTAAACTGAGCAATTTTCACTTCTCTTTGTTTGCAGCCAAGTTGGCGCAGGCCAAAGGGTATTGATTCCCGTGTAAGGAGAAAGTTCAAGGGATGCACCTTGATGCCCAACATTGGTTATGGTTCTGACAAAATGACCAGGCATTACCTTCCCAACAAATTCAAGAAGTTTGTAGTCCACAATGTCTCTGAGCTGGAGTTGCTTATGATGCACAACAGGTATCGTGTATTATCAGTTTACCGTAATGATTGGGTTTGATAACTGAAATAGTCTAGTTAAATGAGCTATTGATCGTCTTTGAGCTCAAGTTAAATGAGTCCCTTTGTACACTTTTATGAAGTGTGCTAATGGTTAGGATTAATTCTGGCTATACATCTTTTCTTGCAAACAGGACATACTGTGCTGAGATTGCCCACAACGTCTCCACGAAGAAGCGCAAGGAGATTGTGCAGCGTGCTGCACAGCTTGATGTCGTGGTCACGAACAAGCTTGCCAGGCTTCGCAGCCAGGAGGACGAGTGAAAAGTTCTTCAGTCTGCTGTTTTGGCCGCTTTGTTTGTAGGAAACTGCCCCTGCTTTGAGAAGTTGCCTCCCGTTTTAGTTCTTTTATATGAACGCCCCCTAATGAGTTGTGCAGCTATAATTTTGTTATGGTATCCTGCATTAACTTAATCAGTGTAACTGGGTGCTGTTGTACTGCTATGCACTTTTAAATGAGAAAATTAGCTTGTCCAATGAAAATGGCATGCTTGCCTTGTCCAATGAAAACCATGAACGCACAAAGGTGAAAAATGACCATACAAGGAGATTACAAGCAAGAGGAAATTCAGCACATCTAAACCGTGTGCCTACAGGGGTGTGTATCGATCTATAGGCTCAGGAACAAACGTCCCAAACGAAGAAGGAAACCGAGTCAGTGTGACATGGCTCCACGAACATGTCTGGCTTGGACATAGATCTGAATTTGGATCACGCTCTAACACCGTACCTGCCAGCCAGTGGTGCATGGCTGCATGCTGCTGTACCTTGGCCTACCTATGCTCCGAGGTGTGCATGCATGGAGAGGGGATCGTCAGGTCGATGCAGACGTGCTAGTTCTCGCTCCGGTGAAATCCTGTGACAGATCGATGCTGCCTCCCGCGTGGCAAGGCGCCGACGGATCGAGTGCTCCAGATCAACGCTCGAGGCGATGTGAAATGTCGCCGATCGAGCTCGATCGCTCACCTGTGGAACGGTGCATGGAAACCGCGTTCGGCAGCACGGCCGGCGTCGCAGCTCACAAGCTCGATCCTTCGTTGGCGGATTCGAGCGAGCGCGTGCGGTCGCGGAGGCCGTTCGTGGGCGAGCTATCTTTGCCGACGCCGGTGTTGCAGGACGCGCGCGAGCAACGGTGGCCTCTCGCATTCTACATGCTTATTGCACCCGTTCAGACTCACATCGCATGGCAGAATAAATCGATCATCGATCACCGATCACATATCATAATTTGAAAGGGGTCTAAATAAAGATCTAAACCTGAGGAGATGTTCTTGAAATTTGTTTCCGACAAGGTGAGTCCTGGGGTGATACTTCACTATTCCTCTGTCCCCTCCTGTTTCCCCCCTCTCTTTTGTTTGCTGCGGGCGTAACCAGAGAGAGAGAGAGAGAGAGAGAGAGAGAGAGAGAGAGAGAGAGAGAGAGAGAGAGAGGATGGAAGCCATGAGCTCCATAGTATGACATATTGATTTGGTGCTGTATCGATGTCTGACACGTATTTACGTTGATTTGGTGCCGTATCACTGTTCGACATGTTTCAACACGGATACGACACTGACACGCCGCTCGACAAGTATCCGTCACGTATCGAATAAATATATAGCTAAACTAAATAATGTTAATGTTCGACACGGCTTCAACACTTCATCAACACATATGACGATACAACTCGGTCCACCTCAGCCCCCTAAAGGGTAACTCTAGCCACCCAAGAGAAGTGCAACACCAACATCAAGGTTCTATTATGAAACAATATTGGCGTTCTAGATAAGTGTGGTTCGTCTAGATGAAATATGAAATGGAGATAAGGGTATTGCAAATATGTTGACACTAGTAACTACTCTAGAGTTAAATCGCACTTGCTGAAAATTAACAATGGTAATTGAACGATATATTATAAGGTAATGGTAGCTATCCTTGCACATCTTAAAAGAAAAGTTCACTACTACAGATCTAGCCATCGATCTTAGGTTGATAACAACCATCAAGATCTGGATTTTTGAACCCAGATAAATTATCCGGATCGATGCCCATTAGCATCGATCTGATTTCATCAACCGGTACTAACAGGACTAGAAATGTTTTAAAATATGCCGAGGATGTATGGGAGAAGCGGGACTCGAACCCGCAACCTTGTGACTCCAGCCTCACTCTTCTAACCAACCCACCCACCATCGCGTACTAATATACATAGAATATGCATATCTTTTGAACTTTCCTGAAACAAGGCATCGGTACCGGTTCGTAACACCAACCGGTACTAATGTGAGGGCATCAATACTGGTTCGTAACACCAACCGGTACTAATGTACCTCGTGCCTTCAGAACCGGCTCGTAACACTGACCGGTACTAATGTGATGGCATCAGTATCGATTCGTGATCTAACCGGTACTGAAAGCCCATTACGTCTATGTAGCCAGTGATGAACCGGTACTAATGTCACTGTCAGCACCGGTTCAAATCCAATCGGTGGTGATGTGCCGGTAGTAAAGCCTAATTTTCTAGTAGTTGTTGCAAAGGCTAATGCACGTATTCATAATTTATATTCTACTAGTTACATGCCCGTGCGTTGCTACGAAAAACAAAATTGGTAACGAAAAATAAAGATTAAAAAATAAAAAAAATTATTTCACAAGATCAAACATCTATCTTTAACGCTTCGTTTCTTGCGAAAGCTGTCTAATTAAAGCAACGCTTCGTTTCTTGCGTAGAGCAATTAAGCAAGGCAATTAAACAGGGCAATTAAGCGGCAATTAATGACGTGGGAAGAACGGACCACTGCCACCAAGTGCTGCTTTAGAATAGTAGAGATATTATTTTGATTTGACAAACATGTAGATATAGGCCAGAGCCTTCCACAGGTGGGAATATCCACGGCCATGGGGATCGGGGGACACAGCGAAGATGCATCCGTCGTCGGCGCGAGGCGCGTCAACTTCAACGTGCCTATCCCATCGTGCCCCAAGGTTCTGAGACGGGATAGCTGTCACGGTAGCACCTGGGATGGCTTGGCGGCCGGGGCTATATTATATCCCCCAAACTCCCCGATATATCCAGCCATCTCCACGACGCATCAAGCAAGGTATATATCTTTTCTGTCGATCGCTGCAACTTCTTTCCTTGATTCCTCACCTCAGAAGCGTCAGCTTCTGGACTCGACGGAAACTTCGTTTACGTTGAATCGACATGAAAAGGCTTTCCAAGAGTGGCGACCGACGTCGCGACAGGGAGAGGATGCGGCGGGATGGAGCATGCAGCTATGGTGGCGAGGGCCGTGGCATCCGACGCTGAGAGGGTGCATGATCACTGTCATGGAAACAGAGACCCACCCGTTTCGTTGGTGCGCGTATCATAGATATAAAATTCGTTCTTTTCATTTCGTCATTCTTCCCCCTTCGGATGGACGAGCCGCGACTTTCACAACTTTGCTGGACCTTCTTACAATCTTCTTTAAGAAAGTCCATGTTCTAAAGCCACTAGCTAGCATAATCCTAACTCGCCTGATTCTTAGTTTTTTTTAAAAAAAAAAGAAGAAGAGAAAAACCCGCCTTACCGACCGGTACTCACTTTGACCAAGTTTATAGGAGTATTTCATGTTTGGATTTAAATCAATAAGGTGTTTTTTAATCCCTGTAAGTAATATCTAAATTTACTCGATATTTTTAACATGCACATATTGAACATGATGCTCAGAAGTACCAATTAGAGATAGTCTAATCATTTCTAATATCTACTTAATTTATAAAAGACAAAGCACGCCCTGCGCGTAGTACTACTCGGCACTGCGGCGCGGCCCAACGGCGCCCCCACAGACGACGCCCGTCGTTTGCTCTGCCGCGCGCCTCCCAGAATTATTGCCCGGTCGCGGCCACAGAGCCACTGTACACCAGCGTTGCAGGAGGATCGCTGCGCAGGCCAGTGGTGCATGCCTGTCGTCGTCGCCGCTGCCCGGCGAAATCCGGCGACCGGATGATGCCCAGTACTGCGCGGTGCAGCCGCTGCAGCGTGCACAGTTCCTCCCTGCATGGGTTCCCCCTGGTCGTTTCTGCAATCCGGAGTCACATGGAATGTTGTCGCAGCGGCGCTGGCTGGCTGGCTTTGGAGCCTTATGTTCGTCGTCTACGTTGCAACCGGCCAGGCAAGTACGCCGAGTCCTTTTGCCTCGGGTTACGTGACATGCGTTGATTCCTTCGGATTCGTATTTCACAGTTTGATCTAGTGTAAAAAAGAAAAGAAAAAAAGCCAATCCTTGAGTACCGGGAAAATTACCGAGAATGAAATGTCTCGCTTTCGAGATCTCGTGCGTTTGCTTCTCCTGCAACCAAATTCCCGGCGCCTCCCCGGTGGGGGCAAGGCAATTGGTGAATAGTAGCATCCCACTCCATTGTTGCACCGGTGGCTTACGGAATTAATGAGGATGAGGCTGGCTAATCAAGCTTGGTTAAAATTTGGTCTTGATTGGAACACGAGAATTTGACCAAAATTTCATGGGAAACAGTTTAATTCTCGCAAGAATCTAGAAATGAATTCCCGCGTTCTAAATAGGGCCTCGAGTTTCTTGTGCATTACTCTTGTAGCAAATCCAAAATAACCTTAAGAAGAGCATGGTTTTATTTCTCCATTTTATTATTTAACTTTTTTTAAAAATTTATTTTTAGTAATAACATCTCGCCAAATTTATTTCTAAATCAGACCTTTTATAACATCCGTAGCGTGGCAAGCAACACTTTCATGCCATGAGTTAAGTGTAGTTCTGAGGAGGAAAAAAACCCTTTGCAAAACAACACTGCTACGCCAGTAAGCATGGAGTGGTAGGAGTTGGTCACTTCGGGATGAATAGCGTGACAGACTGATAGTGTTGTTTGGTCACGTCATGATCATCGGTGTGATGACGATGACTAGATTTGGAAATAAGTTGGATGAATTGTCATTAGTAGATATAATATAAAAAAACATTAAATAATAAAAAAATCAGTCACCAAGGGTTTCACTTATCGTTACCTGAACTACAAGGATCGATCGCCGCCACTGGGTGAAGTCACACCAAGGAATAGGTCGGCTGAAACTGAAATATGCACACTGGTGTGGCGGCTGATCTAGAAAAAAAAAACCTTTGTAAAGATGTGTTTTTATGTTTTTTTAAGTTACATAAATTTTAAAACATGCTTAATGAAAGGTAGATGATGATTACTTACCTCTGGCTTACTTCAAGATTTATGCAAATTATATTTGGAGGAAAAGCATAGAAGTAGTACTCTTGTAGATTTTTATTATAATTTTAGCAATTTTGAATATATACGTTGGATTTATAATGTTACGAGACCATTTAACAAGATTATAGAGTTGTACGTGTGAAGTGTGCACCTCTATTGAAATTTTTTTAGTTCCGCCACTACCAGATGACCAATTCTTTTTAGAAATCATAGTGGATGGTACAAAATGTACGTCAAACATATGAGATCAAAGAAACGAGAGGCATATATTTCACGTAGAAAACCCTTTTAATAAAAACCTCGAATGTATGAATGTAAATATTACTACTATATAAGGATATGTTTATAATGAGACTATCTTTTTCTCTTCTTTTATCTTGTTATGTTATATGGACTATAAAAATATATTATAGTAAAATATAAATAATTCTGTATAAAAGTAGAATTCTGAATTAGAGCAGGAAGTAAAGTCGGTTATGAATTCATATCATATTTTAACTATGGACATATCAGACACGTTCCTGTTAATTGAAGTTAATTTCTCTAGCAAACTAAGGGTCTGTTTGTTTTTTTCTTTAGATTCTCTAAAAACTGATTCTAGATTGTGGTTATTGAGAAGCTGATTCTCTAAAAGCTAGAATCTAAAAACATGGATTGTGGATTATAGTATATTTGAATAGGCTAGAATCAGACTGTTTATTTTTTATTTATCTTTTATGGTCAAAATCTAGAATCAAAACAAAAAACAAACAACCCTAAATGTCGTCCAAGACTAGAGCTCAGAATATATGTCTACGTAGACGGTAGGCTACACGATCTCCGATACAGGGCGACTCTAGTCTAGCTAGCTAGTGCGGACCAGAGGGGGCAATGCAACAAAATCAAGCCGTAGAGCCGCTCGCTCGAGTCATTATTTATGCAGGAGGGCGATGATGCTTTTTGGCTGGTTGGGAGCTGTAGTTTTTTTTTTGAAAAGTTGTTTTTTTGGTTTTTTTGGGTTAAAAAGTAGCTATAGTTTTTTATAAAAGATCGTTTGATAAAAAAAAATTAATTTTTTTAGTAATAAACTGCAAAAAAAAAAGAAGATTCAACCCAGCTTTCAGCTTTTAACTTCTAACTTTTATATATGATTTTTAAATTATACCAAAAATCACTTAAAAATTAAACTATTTCAAGAACTTACTAGCTTTTCAAAGACTGAAACAGACTTAACCCCCAATCGGGCCTGGTAATTTAGACGTACATGTCCTACTATTCCCAGCTTTTTGCATACTGCATGATCTTTTAGACGTACATGTCCTACTATTCCCAGCCTTTTGCATGTTGTCCAAGGTAGCTCCATCTTGTTCTTTTCTGACTGTACTACCATTAATGCGTGCGTCTCTAGATACTACCAGTCTACCACAGCCTGGTAAATTTTTTCAAGACGCGCTGATCATTGGTATGGCCCATACAATTACAGCGACAATTCACCTCGTTATACTAGTGGTTAATGAAGATCGAACTAAATACTATTTATCATAACAGTTGGGATATTTATCATGTAGTCATGTACTCCTATATCCTTTTCATGTATTGATCTTACCATTTACCATGTAGTCATGTACATCTGTTCGCGCTAAAAATGTGAAGCAGAATCCTTAGCTTCGAACACACAAGACAAACACCGGGTTTGCAGAGCGTGCCAGTCAATTTGACCTGAAATTAACAAGGTAGAATTTATAATTTGATCAAAGCCGATAGAGCAATGTTTATCGGCTTTTCGCTAGTCGGCTGAAAACCGATTAGGGGATAACTAGATCAACCGATTCGCGGTTAATTCGGATACAAGGTAAAATCGGCTTTGAGAAGGCGTCTGCGCAAGAAACAAAACAGATCGAACCTGGTGAAATCGGCTAAAACCAACAATCGGCGATGCGCAGCTATGTTGATTCCGTCGACTTGCAAGGAGGTCTATGAAGCTAAAAATGATGTAAAAAGGGTTGTAAAAAGTAGATGTGTTGTGTTGGATTGGGTTTTTTTTTTTCGCCGTTTGACGTCTCCCTTTTATAATACATTGGGCCGATCCGAGTTGTATATGGGTACGGTATCTTATCCGTATCGGCCTCTGATTTGATTTTCTTGTCAGAAACGGTTTCTTGCTCTGATTCAGCCACCTGATCTCTTTCCGTTCGAACGTTTCTATCCGATTCAAACTGATTCCATCATATACCGAATTCTGGTGCAAACATATGCCCCCCGTTTTTGGAAGATAACTTGTTATCTTTTCAAAAATCCTGTCACCTTTTTCCATAATCGGCTTATCGTTTAAGATTCACCTCGGTAACCTCCCATTAAATGGCGTCGTAAAAATCTCGGTGCGTTTTTAATGCAGCAACCGTTCCCGCCTGTTCACCCTTTTTCACCGTGGTATAAATACGAGGTCCTTCCCACGGTCACTTTCATGCTTTTGCGCTCTCGTTCATCTTGAAATCGGCTTTTCTTCAAGCAAATCTCCTCTTCTTGTTGCATCGACTGAAATGGACGCATCCCAGGTACTCATTCCGATTCCAAATAGTGACCATCAGTACTTTCTGGGTCCAATAGGAACTATAGAAGCCGATACTGTTGTTGGAGATGAGATCCCTAGACTCCCTTTGTCGGCTCCTGGCTACAACATTAAGGAATGGACTAAAAGCTTTAGGGCTTGGCCGACAGCTCTCAAGGGCTGGAGGTCTTGGTATATTAGAGTATCAGCCCAAAAGAAGGTGGAGTGGGAAGGAATGGGCATTGCTGAGTGTATTCCCATGTCTTTAGCTGCTCCAGAACCTAATGAATCCTTGGTGGTCGCCGCTTGCTATTTTTGGTCGGATTCCTTTAATGCCTTCTTTTTCCCAACTGGTCCTATCGGCCCAACCCTCCTAGATATGGCCGAATTGTGTTGCCTTAGGCCTGATGGAGACCAAATATCGGCTTTTAGCGGAAAACCTCAGTACAAATTGACTCGAAAAAAGGGAGAAGGTTGGTCCAGATATATACAAAACAATAACAAAGTAACCGGTCCTGTATCGGATGAGGGACATGTCGCTTTTCTTAACCTATGGCTAGACCGATTCCTTTTCTGCGGCGCTTCCTTAGGACCAACCCAGGTTTATCAATTTATGGCGGAGCAACTAGTTATGGGTCGTCGGCTAGCTTTAGGGAAATCCTTGTTGGGGGCTGTGTACCATATGATACATATCATCCGGAGTCGGCTCTTTACCGGTAACGGTTCCTATGTCGTGGGCAATGTTGGTGGCCCACTTTGGTTTATCCAGATCTGGCTTTACTACGTTTTCGGCCGACTCATTATCCCAGATCCTTCGGAAGAATCGGCTTTCCCAATAGAAGATTTTTCTGAAGGCGCAACCCCCAGATTCCAGCCTAGCCGATCTCCGGGCGAGAAATTTATTATGTGTTCGTCCGATGAGCCCAAAATCTCCCCGGCCGGTTTTCATAAGTACTTATCCTTCTTTTTGAATCTTAACCAAGCCACCTTCAATCGTCGAGACTTCTTTTCGTATAGCCAACTAGCCGATCTCCCATGGCCTTCTTTTCTCCGTTTAAACTCTGATAGCTCTCTAATGCCCCAGTCCACTCTCGATCTGCTTCCTTTGCTGATTTCTCCTTGCATCCTTCACGTCGGCTTGAGTACTTGTAATAGAACATTTCAGCCGACCTATGAGTTCTATCACCCTTCTGTGTATGCACGCCAGCTGGGTTTTGGACAAACGATTCCTTGCCTTCCCTTACTTAACATGATCAAGCCACGAAACAAAGTCACTAACATTACTGCGGCGGAGCTTATTATCGAACTAGCCGATGAGCTCCATGTGGTGAACTTGCCTTTCCTCGTGCTGAACACACGTAGATCGGGCCAGTTTACCTCATGGTGGGCTTCCATAGCCGAGTCGCTCTTGCGGAGGCGTACTATTCACGAGGTCTTGTACTGTTTTTTCCCTGGCTTTCAAGAGCCGACGGAGGCCGCCACCGGGTCTAGCTCGAGTTCAGGCTATGCTAACTCATCTTTAGAGGTATTTTCATTTTGATATGTTTGTTGAAATAAGATTTTCATCGGCTTAACCATATCTTTTGTCCTTCAGACTAGCAAGAGATCGACTCCAGCGCAAACCACATCGGCCGACGACCATTCGAAACGGCAAAGGCCGTCAACCCCTCTTGCTGGTTTATCCTCTGGCACGTTGAGGGTTAACAGCCCATCATTATCGGATCTCGCCGAGCGGCATGTTGAGAGTAAGTGCAGCTTTGTTTTTTGCTCAAAATTTCCTCTGTCGGCTAACCCCATGTTTTACCATTTTCAGAAAAGAAGAAGAGCCGTAGAGTCGTTATCAAGCGATCTCCAAAACCTGCTGGTCGTGATGCAGCATCATCTCCAGCTAGATCGGCTACTGCGGTTAGCTTCGATCCTTAATTTGGTTTTTCGTCTTCGCTTTTACTTATATTTTGATGCTAAGTTTTATTATTTCAGGAAACTCCTTCCGTCCAAATGTTGGAAACTTCAGCCGATGCTGAGAAAACCCCAACAGATGTGCTTGTCTTATCGGCTCCTGCTCCCGTACCATCACTTGCTTCCCCGACCCAAAAACCTGTTGATGTTCCCCTGCTGCTTGAAGCGGATCCTGCTGACCTTCTGGGCTTTTCCTTGGATGATCTGGGCGACCCTGAGATTAGAGCCACTACCGATTATCCGGCCGACGTTCAGCAGATCATTGATGCTGCTGCAGAGGCATCGGCCGCTGTGACTTCCGCACCAGGAATGCAGGAGAGGCTCAATCGCCTTTTTGACGAAGTCATGCAGCCCGAAGCCCGCCTTTTAGCCGTCTGCAGCCTTTGAGGACAGCTATGGCGCAATGGAGACCGACTTGCCTCCGAAGTCATGAGGGCCCTTTTGGATGTTTGTCACTTAGACGCTCGAGAGGGACACACGATTGCGGCCAGAGAGAGGATCGCCCAACGTACTGCGCAGCAAGCCGATCAAGACACCTGGACAAATTGGTGGCTGATACGAAAGCCAAGAAACAACAGTATGACCAAGGTATTTCTGCCTTCGGCTAAGATGAAGCAAAAAGACTTGGAATCTACGAGGAAGTCTCTTGAAGAGCAGTTGGCCCAAGTAACCCAGCAACTGGCCGATCTTTAGACGTCTATCTCTTCATCGGCTTCATCTTTGTCAACGCAGAAACACGCCCTTGGTGACATGGTGGCAGCAGTGAAGAATCAATCGGCTAAGATCAAAGTAATACCGGGGAGCGCGATTGACGATGAACGTATTGTTGGCAATGTTCAGGACATTATCGCCAAAGCAGCGGGGGCTTTATCAGGACTAGGAGCTCGTCTGCCCGGATCTGGGCTGTAATCTTTTAAACAATGTTGTCGTCTGTCTTACTATCGGTTTTTGGGATGTTTGTATGCAACGATCTTATTATCGGCTTCATAAGCCGATTGTTTTAATGCTCCTGTTTCTTGAACGACGTGATTGGCCGTCTATGATCCAACCCAAACGCTGGGGTAGTATGTTTTCAGATACTTTCCGTTGATTGCTTTAGGTAGGATGAGCCCCTCTAAGGTTTCCAGGATATACGCGTTCCCGCCAATCGGCCGATTGATCTTATAAGGCCCTTCCCATGTTGGAGACCATTTGCCGAATCGATTATCCTTAGACCCGATTGGCAACACGGTTTTCCATACCAAATCGGCTTGATTGAAGGATTTTAAAATTACCTTTTTATTATACGACCTGGCAACCCTCTCTTTATTCTTTTTAAGCCGATCTAGCGTAATCAGCCTTAGTTCAGCTAAGTCATCTAGATTGTCAAGCATTGCCTGTTCATATTCATCGGCTGGCAAATTATTTTGCTTAACTAGCCTTACTGAGCCGATGTTGATCTCCACGGGCAAAACGGCTTCTTGTCCATATACCAACTGAAAAGGTGATAATTTAGTTGATCCATGATGAGACAGCCGATAAGCCCACAAAGCTTCCGATAGCGTTGAATGCCAATTTCTTGGTTTCTCCTCGATTTTCCTTTTTTATTAATTTTATTAATGTCTTGTTCGATGACTCGGCCTGTCCATTGGCCTGAGCGTAATAAGGAGAAGAGTTGAGTAATTTTATCCCAAGACTTTCCGCAAAACCTTTGAACTCGTTAGACATGAACACAGTCCCTTGATCAGTAGTAATCGTCTGTGGAATTCCAAACCGATGGATGATGTGTTCATTTACAAAGTCGATCAGCTCTTTGCTAGTAACTTTCTTGAGTGGTATAGCCTCAACCCATTTTGAGAAATAGTCCGTGGTTGCAAGGATGAATTTATGTCCTTTACTGGATGACGAAAATATCTGACCGATTATATCTATGCCCCATCCCCTAAACGGCCATGGCTTGATGATCGGGTGTAAAGCCGATGCTGGTGCCGCCTGTATGTTACCAAACTTTTAGCATGTTTGGCATCCTTTATAGTATTTGAAACAGTCTTCTAACATTCTCGGCCAAAAATACCCCGTTCATCTCAGTATCCATTTCATTTTATGGGCCGATTGATGTGATCCGCAAATTCCTTCATGGACTTCTCCCATTGCTATTTTGGCTTCTTCAGTTCCCAGACATCTTAGCAATAAGCCTTCCATGGTTCGAAAGTACAATACGTCCTCCAATAGAACGTACTTGAGTGCTTTGCGTTTGACCTTCTGCTTAGTCGGCTTAGATGGGTCTGATAAATACTCCCTTATTTCTGTTCTCCAGTCGACAGGACGGACACACAAGATCGGCCAAACGTTTAGCTCGATTGGTTCCTGTGGCTTTCAGTCCTGTACCCTGATGCACATTGTGCCAACCGGTTTGCTTTGTCATTAGCTTCTCTGGGGATATGTTCTACAGAAAACGTGGTAAACGTCTCAATAATCTGGAGGCATTGCTGCAAATATTGGGTTAGTGCACCATCGTTGCATCGGTATTCCCCCTTGACTTGTTGTACAATTAGGGCCTGTTTGGCAACAAAGTATTTTCATAGTTTCTAGGTAAAACCATGGTTTTAGAGAATACCATGGTATTTTTGGCAATATGGTGTTTGGAAGCAACCCAAAAAACTCTGTTTTGAAAACCATGGTATTGACAATACCATGGTATTTTTGGAGTATTGAAAACTCTACTCAAAGTGGAGTTTTGGGCTTTTGGTGCTGGTGTAGAGAGTGAGAGGTGTCAATACTTTGAAAATACCATGCAAAAGACTTTGTAGCCAAACAGTTTGTAGTTCCAAGAAAAACCATGGTTTCAATGGTGGTAGGTAAAACCATAGTATTTATGCCAAAACAATCTCTAAGACATGGCTTTGTAATACTTTGCTTCCAAACAGACCTTAACATCGAGTCCCCAAAAGCTTCGACGTCTTTCACCCCGATGCTGTCTAGCAATTGTAGTCCTCTCAATAACGCTTTGTACTCTACTTGATTATTTGAACATCGGCTATTTAGCCGATACATGAATTCGTACTCCTGTCTTCTGGGTGAAACTAATACTACGCCGATGCCCTCGCCCTCTTGGCACACGGATCCATCGAAATATAACTGCCAAGGGGTCACATCGGCCGTTCCTATTAACGTCTCACTTCCTGCAATAAAATCGGCCACAGCTTGCCCCTTTACGGATTTAGCCGATTCATAGGTTAAATCGAACTCAGTTAAGGCGTATGCCCATTTACCAAGCCGACCTCGCAAGATTGGTGCTGATAATATGTATTTGACTACATCGGTTTTGCAGACTATGACGCATTTGGATGCCAGCATATAATGTCTTAATTTAGTACAAGCAAAATACAAAGACAAGCATAATTTTTCTACTAGGGGATACCTGGTTTCTGCATCTAAAAGACGTCGGCTTAGATAAAATATCGCTCGTTCCTTCCTATCGGCTTCCTGTGTTAAAATTGCTCCCACTGTATCGCCTTCAGCCGATATATATAGTTTAAAAGGCATACCATGCTTTGGTGCGGCCAATACTGGAGGACTCATCAGATAACCTTTTATGTCGTCGAAGGCCTTTTGTTGATCGGCTCCCCATCTGAACTCTTGGTTGTCTTTAATTTTCAGCAGCGATGTGAAGGCCCGAATACGTCCTGACAAGTTCGAAATGAAACGTCGCAAGTAGTTGATTTTCCCTATCAATACTTGCAACTCTTTTTTGCTTGTCAGTGGCCTAGTATCGGCTATAGCTTTTACTTTGGCCTGGTTTACTTCAATTCCCCTTTCATGTACGGTAAACCCAAGGAACTGCCCAGCCGATACTCCGAAAGCGCACTTGAGAGGGTTCATTTTTAATCCATGTAACCTCGTGCTCTCGAACATCTTTTCCAAATCGGCTAAATGTTGCCAATCTTCTTTGGATTTTACCACCACATCGTCGATGTATATTTCCACAGTATTGCCAATCAAATCATGGAAAATATGGTTCATAGCACGCTGATAAGTGGCGCCGGCGTTTTTTAAACCTAAGGTCATAACTTTCCATTCATATAGCCCTAAAGCTCCTGGGCATCTGAAAGCCGTTTTGGGTATATCGGCTTCGGCCATGAATATCTAATTGTACCCGGCGTTTCCATCCAAAAAACTTATGATTTTATTTCCGGACGCAGCATCGATAAGCATATCGGCTATAGGCATCGGGTACTCATCTTTTGGTGTGGCCTTATTCAAATCTCTAAAATCAACACACACCCTAAGTTTGCCATTTTTCTTTTTTACAGGGACGATATTCGAGACCCATTCAGCATATCGGCAAGGCCGGATAAACTTCGCTTCTAGCAATCGTCCTACTTCTTCTTTTATAGCGTCATACAACGTAGGATTAAATCGCCTAGGGTATTGTTTGAATGGCCGATACCCAGGTTTTATGGGTAGTCGATGTTCAACTAGCTGTCGGCTTAAACCTGGCATCTCATAATACTCCCACGCAAAGCAATCTTTATATTTTTTGAGTATTTCGACCATCTTTGCTTTGTAACTGGGTTCTAATTTAGCACTTACAAATGTTGATCTTTTACTATCACCTTCCCCAATGTCGATCTCTTCGAGCAAATCAGCTTGAATCCTCAACAGCTTCTTCGTATTCTTCTTCAAAATCCTCAACAGCTTCTTCGTATTCTTCTTGCCGATAGCTTCTTGCCTTTTCTTGTAGCTTTGTTAGTGTCTTGGACTCCATCTCCTTACTACTTCATCCGTCCGATCAAACGTATTAGGTTTAACGCTGATCGGCTTGAATCCCGACTTCTCGATGCAGATAAAATCGCAATCGTCCAAGATTCTTCCTGATATACATTCGACTTCTTCGTATGGCCAATTGGTATCAGGACTGGCCATAGCGATATGAGCCGATGTGTCAGCTGGTACAACCTCTACTGTATCATCGTTCCATTGTACCAATTTCTGATGCATAGTTGACGGTATGCAGCAATTGGCGTGGATCCAGTCCCGTCCAAGGAGCACACTGTAATTACCTTTGGCTTATATCACGAAAAATGCAGTCGGCAAAGTTTTGTTGCCGACTGTCAGTTCTGACATCATTACGCCTTTAGCTTCAGTGGGGTCTCCCGTGAAGTCGTTTAGCACCATATTGGTTTTGATTAAGTCTTCGTCGGCTTTACCTAATTTTCTGAAAGTACTTAACGGCATTAGATTAACTGTCGCCCCACCATCGACCAACATACGAGATATCGGTCGGCCATTAATATACCCTTTTAGGTATAAAGGTTTCAGATGCCGATGCATATCCTGTGGTTTTTCAAACACAGCGTCCGGTGCGCCGAGGCATAGTTGGGCGAACACCTCTTCAGCCGATTCCTCGGTCTTGAACTCAGCAGGCAAAGTGAATACCATGTTTATATCCATTGGTGGGGTATCGTCCCGTATCATCGGAGATCCGGATTCGACCGATTGATCTGAGTAACTATCGGTCTGTTCCTTCTTTCTCCATTCTTTCTTCAGAACTGGTATAGGTCTTAACTTATTGAACATCCGATCCCTTTCTCTCTCGTTCTCGGCTTCCCTTTCTTCTTGTGTCTTTAGTCATTTGAAGCCGCTGTATTGTGATTTGCTAAGACCTGAGGGGCACCACCTAGGCTTAGGTTCTATCGGTTTCCTGATTTCCCCAGCCAAGCTGCTCATTTCACCGTTAGATTCCATTCTGAGTGTGTTACGAGAAGCCGATATCTCTTGGGTTCGGGAATTACCTTGTCCTGATGTTGACAACCTTTCATGGATCGGCCTCCTGTTTCTTATTTCTAGCCGATCGTGTATTGGTCTAGACAACCTGTCTTTTACCGATTGGTTTGGCCGATGTGCAGTCGAGTGTTGCATAGGACAAGACATGACTGTTGGCAAGGTCATCCCCTTTTCCCAGCAAAATTGCCAAAAGGGACACTGCCGGTGTTTTTCCTCTTCGGTAGTTGGCCGATGTGGCACATCTGGTCGCCAATAGCTGTCTGTCTTCTGATCCGGCCGATAAAAGCTCTGAGGTTGTCGAGCGTCATGTCTTCGACTTATCCTTTCATACTTTCCCAGAAGTTGCGAGAAGGTCGGCTTTGGTTTGAAATTAATCTTTCTTGGAGCCCTTTCAGCCCGATACCATTTTTCGATTTCCAAGTCTCCTTTTGGTTTTACCGTCCTTGAGTTCTGTCCGTTTTTATCGGCTTCTATTTGTATGGAGCCGATAGTGATCTGCACTGTTTCATCTCCTTTTGATCGTGCTTCAAATCCTTTAGTCGGCTTAACATCTTTCATAGGTCCTTTTCCTTTTTGTGAGCACTGCACCATGTTGACTTGGAAAGGATTCATATCTATCTGCATAGCCGATTCTTCTGCAAACTTTAACCTGCCATCGGCGATGGCCGATTGAATCTGCTGTCGAAAAATATTGCAATCGTTAGTGTTATGTGAAAATGAATGGTGCCATTTACAGTACCTTCGCTTTTTAATTTCTTCGGCCGACGGGATGACGTGTCCTTCTGGTAACCTTATGAGTTTTTCTTGTAGTAATAAATCAAATATCTTGTCACATTTTGACACATCATATGAATACTTGACTTCTGCCTTATTTTTCGTCGGCTTAAGTAGAGAGCATACGAGTGGTTTTTTGGAACCCTTAGTCCACTCGGCTATGTTTATTTCTACTTCTTCGTCTTCGGAAGTGTCGCTCGAATTATACTCTACCATGTTCACTTTGGCCTTTTCATTACCGTTTAATCTAAATTTTTCTTTAAACCCTTTATTCTCTGCATATCGGCTTTCATGTGCCGATACACGATGGAGTAAGTGGCTTAGATCGGGGAATTCCTGGCCAGATAGTTTTTCTTTTAATGGCGGGATTAACCCCTGGAATGCTAGATCGGCCAACTGATCGTCGGGTAAGGTTACGCTGAAGCACCTATTTCGTATACCCCTAAATCTTCTGATATAGTCGGAAACCGATTCGCCGTACTTCTGTCGGACTGAACTAAGATCAGAAATCCTGAGTTCCATAGTCCCCGAAAAGAAGTACTCATGGAATCGGCTCTCCAAATCGTTCCACACATGAACTGAATTTGGGGCGATTAGTAAACCAAGTGAATGCGATGCAGGACAATGATAAAGGAAATAACCTAATTTTTAATCCATCGGATTGTGCAGCTTCCCCACATTGAGCCATAAACCGTCCGATATGTTCAATAGTGGTCACGGAATCATCACCCGAAAATTTGGCAAAGTCTGGTATCCTGAAGTTGTGTGGGTATTGTATGCGATCTATATAATCGGGGTACGGCTTCCTGTAGCCGATAACCCTTCCTTCCGGGTCAGAGGCCGAATCATATCGCAAAACGTTAGCAATTTGTTCTGCCCAATTGACATTGTCGGCTGGTGGTGTAACCGGACATTGCCAATTTTCATTGTTCAAACCCTGCCCCCCGAGTGCAAACTCGGGTCTTTGTCCAAATCGTGCCACAGGAGGTCTCGGCACTTGATCATAATCGTGATTTAAAACCAATGTATCGGGTAGAGGTGCGGGAGGTTCAATATAAGGCATTACCCTATATGGCGCTTGTTTCATAGTCACGGTTCCTCGTGAATGTGGAACCTGATCTGTTTCAATCGGCTGATAAGCCGACAAACCGATATTACTGGGGGGTCCATTTGACGGGTTTGGTGCGCTTATTTTAGCCCCATCTGTGTGCCCATGGTAATGTGTAAATCCACCTTTCTGCGTGCTAGGCTTCAAAACAGTAGGTTGAGTCGGCATCATGACGGGTGTTTGAGCCGACACGTTTACTGTATTGGTGTTGGGTGTTATGGAGTATACTGGGTATGTCGGGATGGTTTGGGGCGGATCTAGCAGGCTCCCAGACACAGCCAATTCCTGAGCAATTGTTTTCACACTATTTTCTATCATCGGTTTTAACGTGGATACTAGAGCCGATGACTGGTTAATTAGCGCGTGATGAACAGATTGCTCAATCATGTTTGACAAATCAGCTTGAGCAGGTGCGTATCGGCTTACTTGTTCAGAGGATGAATCCCCGATAGGGTTGATGCTTGGAAGTGCGGTTTTTTGAGTAACGCCACGGCGTGTTTTCTGAAAACATCGCAGCATTATCTCTTCCAAAGCCGCCTTTCGGTCTTTGATTTCTTTCCGCTGTTCGGGGGTCAAATCGGCCATTTGAGGCGCGATTATAGCATCTGCATTGATATCGGCAGTAACTGTAGATTTGTCGGTTGATGACATGCTGACTTTCTTGGTCCCACCGGGCGTGCCAAAATATGTTCGCGCTAAAAATGTGAAGCAGGATCCTTAGCTTCGAACACACAAGATAAACACCGGGTTTGCAGAGCGTGCCAGTCAATTTGACCTGAAATTAACAAGGTAGAATTTATAATTTGATCAAAGCCGATAGAGCAATGTTTATCGGCTTTTCGCTAGTCGGCTGAAAACCGATTAGGGGATAACTAGATCAACCAGTTGCGGTTAATTCGGATAAAAGGTAAAATCGGTTTTGAGAAGGCGATGCGCAGCAAAACAAAACAGATCGAACCTGGTGAAATCGGCTAAAACCAACAATCGGCGATGCGCAGCTATGTTGATTCCGTCGACTTGCAAGGAGGTCTATGAAGCTAAAAATGATGTAAAAAGGGTTGTAAAAAGTAGATGTGTTGTGTTGGATTGGTTTTTTTTTCGCCGTTTGACGTCTCCCTTTTATAATACATTGGGCCGATCCGAGTTGTATATGGATACGGTATCTTATCCGTATCGGCCTCTGATTTGATTTTCTTGTCAGAAACGGTTTCTTGCTCTGATTCAGCCACCTGATCTCTTTCCGTTCGAACGTTTCTATCCGATTCAAACTGATTCCATCATATACCGAATTCTGGTGCAAACAACATCCTTTTCATGTACTGATCTTACCATTTACCAAACCAGCAAAGTGACCCACGCCCTACGCGATATCGTCGTTATAGTTTGGCTGAAGTGTTTGACAAAAAGATTTTATAAAGACTTAACATATAGCGTTAAGTTCCGTTTGGAACCTTGGATTTTTTTCTCGATTCCTACGGCACCTGAATGATTTTCTATGAAATAATTCTATTGCAAACAGCTCCTTGCCGCCATGCTAATTATGGTGATTAGTTGTTGCCATGTATCTAGCTAGAAAACACAAAATATGTTTGATTCCGTTTTCAAATGAAAGATGTCTGCTTCGCCTCTTTTCTTTAGCATGATACGCATGCCCATTGAGAGTAACTAGACAGTGTCGCGAGCGATGCCGCGTTGTGCAAAATCAGATCTAGTTTTTTTTTCTAAAAAAAGCTAGGAGGATTTAAGCGTTTTTTTGGTTCTTTTGTTTTTTTTTTTAAAAAAATACGTTAGGTAAGAACCATCGACGAATTGGCATAATAGTGAGCCTTTTTGAAAAAAAAATGAATAATACATGTTCCGAAAATATTAGATTTCGAGTTGACAACAAAAATTATAGAGATAAAGCTGTGCACATTTTCTTTTGGCGAATATGTTTTTTCTCGGGAAAAAAGGAAAAAAGATATTCTTTTGCTGAGTTTAACACCGAAAAATATTAGAGATGTCAACCTTCTTTTGTCAAGTTTAACACTCTATGCGTTCACCGAGTAATAATACATGTTTCGAAAAATATTAAAGATCGAGTTGAAAAAAAAGTCTAGAGATAGAGCTGTACACATATTTCTGTTATATTTTTTTTCCGAAAAATATTAGAGATTGAATTAAAAAAAATATAGAGATAGAGTTGTACACGTATTTCTTTTGACGAATTTGGTTAACACTCTATTATTACCCGATCAACCTTTCTTATCGAGTCTAACACTCTATGTGTTAACCGGGTAATAATACATGTTCCAAAAAATATTAGAGATGTCAACCTTTTTTTTTCAAGTTTAACACTCTATCCGTTCACCAAGTAATAATACATGTTTCAAAAAATATTAGAGATCGAGCTGCAAAAAAAAGTCTAGAGATAGAGCTGTACACATATTTCTGTTGCCGAAAATATTTTTTCCCGGGGAAAATGGAGAAAGGACCTAGACGTAAGGGAGAGGGACCTGTTTGTTATATTTTTGGACCTAAGCGCTACTCCAAAAAATTAGAAAACAGCTCGTTCGAGATTTGTATTTAACGTGGGTTTTTTTTCGTAAAATAACGAAGGAGGGACCTAGACACTATTCGAAAGAACGCACGGTCTATTTTGAAAAAAAAAACACTTTTTACCCTCACAGGTTTGGGGGAAAAATATAAAAAAAAATGCTAAGGGCTTTTTTGTAATTTTACAAGGACCTATCCGTAATTTGGAGGAAACCGAGGGGCTTTTTTGCAAAAAGGCATGGAGGTGAGGTGGATGGCTTGAGAGGCCTCCAATTCCTTCCCACATAATAGATGTGATATTCCTATCCATATCAATGCTTTGTAAGCTGCATGCTCATATCTTGGTCCCAGCTAGGGGTTCTTTTTGTCATGTATGCTTTGTGAGTATTCTCAAACTACTGTGATTACTTGCTTTCTTTATATTGCAAAGGGAATAGTTCTTTAATTTGGATTTCTTGCATTGTGGGAGACATTTGTTTAATGACGATTGGGTTTTAGAGAAACTACTTGTGATAACAAACATCTTGGAGATAATCAATTGTTTAGGTGTTCCTGGTTGTGTTGTTGCTCGGCTGGCTCTGTATTAGCTTAGTAAGCTTCTCTTGTGATTCCAGTAAACTTTCTAGCCCACTGTTTTATTGTTATTTGCATAATTCTTGGAGATAATCAATTGTTAGGTTACTAAAATAGTCAAGTTTGGAAAACTGATAATTATTTTGAATTGAGGTAAGGTTATCACAAATAAATCTGTAAACTTGTCCCTAGTGACGAGAAAGGCCTTTTTAAGACAACCCAGCATCCGAGAACAATATAAAATCATCTTGAGCATTATTGCTAGTTGTATGTCTCCTACGTACAAGGTGGTTGTCTTTTGTTTAAAATCTTCAATACATATGCATATGATTACTCTCTTTTAATTATGACATGCTACATGCATATAATTTCTTAATGCGAACTATTAATTCATAATCGCTTCTGTTCATTGATTTTAATCACTTTTAGTGCAGATGTGTTGTAAACGATAATAACAACTGCAATTTCCAAACTTAATTGGTACATCAATGCATTTTCCCTATTTAAGATCGCTCAAAAACCGTGAAACTTTCATATCATGCACCAATTGGTAATTTCATATCAACCAACACTATATTGAACATTTACAATGGTCTTGCAGAATTTTTCTACACCCCTCAACAGAACTTCCATCGCTAGTATTTGTTGTTCGGAATTTTCATCTTTTTAGATATTTCTGCAACGACATTTATAAGGCACAACCAGTTATAGACTTGTTAATTGAATATCTAAACATCCTAGATGCATCAAGGCAACAGCTTGTCTGATTAGGATCATTTTAAAATATGAAGTTTTGTAGCACTTTCATCTCCCTTATTAAATATTGATAGATTCTAAGGTAAAATCTATTTCATTCTACAGTTCATTCTAAAAGGTGTTATACGCTAATTTATCGTTTCCACTTCATCCTTCTCCCCGAACGAGAATACCATAGGCAATCTAGCTTCTTAAATTATAGGATTGATTAACTCATTGTATGAGTTGATTAAGTCATCGTATAGAGTTGATTAACACATCGTATGCTCTGATTTCATTTCAAAAAGTTAGGCTTCATATGGTATTCTCGTTCGGAGAGGAGGATAAAGTGAAAGCAATAAACGAGAGCATAGCAGCGTTTAGGATGAACTATAAAATAAAATAGATTTTTCCTTAGAAATCATCAATATTATAATAAAAAGGTGATGAAAGTGCTACAAATATTCATATTTTAAGACGCTCTTGATCAGACAAGCTGTTGCCTCGATGCATATATGATGTTTAGATATACAATTACAAAATCTTAAACTGGTTGTGCCTTGTAAATATCATTATAGAAATATCTAAGCAGAGGAAATTTTCGAACAACAGATATTAATGATGAAAGTTATGTTGAGGGTGTAGGAAAAAAGGGGATCACAGCCAGTTCTAAATAAAAACCGTCTGTGACAACATATTATCACAGGCGGTTCTTGGCTAGAACCGTCTGTGATATTTGTTTCACGTACGGTTCATAAACTGTCTGTGATGTGCAATGATTATCAATGACACATGATTACAGACGGTTCGAAAAACTATATGTGATAATGGTTCGAACTATCTGTGATATTATAATTTGTAGTAGTGAGAGTAGGCTTCTTTTTTTTTCTACTTTTTCTTCCCTCCTATAGGATCTACTAGGCCCGTAAGCGCGGCGCACGACGCGCGCGTGAACGAAAAATGATTTTGCATTTTTTTCCCGGAGAAAAAATAGACTTAGACGTATTTTCAAATTTTTTGGAGGCTCGAGAAACCTTAAAGATCAAGCCGGGGGAAAGTACACATCTTTCTGTTAACAAAAATATTTTTTTCGGGGAAAACGGAGAAAGGACTTGGGCCCGTAAGCACGACGCACGCTGCGCGCGTGAACGAAAAATGATTTTGCGTTTTTTTTCCTAGAGAAAAGATATACCTAGACGTATTTTCAGAAATTTTGGAGGCTCGGGAAACCTTAGAGACCGAGCCAGGGAAAAAGTACACATGTGTTCCCGTGCGCGTGAATGAAAATTGATTTTGCGTTTTTTCCCGGAGAAAAAATAGACTTAGACGTATTTCCAAAATTTTTGGAGGCTCGAGAAACATTAGTGATCGAGCCAGAGAAAGTACACATCCTTCTGTTGACGAAAATATTTTTTTCGGGGAAAACGGAGAAAGGACCTGGGCCCGTAAGCGTGGCGCACGCTGCGCGCGTGAGCGAAAAATGATTTTGCGTTTTTTTCCCAGAGAAAAAATTAGACTTAGACGTATTTTCAAAAATTTTGGAGGCTCGAGAAACCTTAGAGACCGAGCCGAGAAAAAAGTACACATCTTTCTGATGACGAGAATATTTTTTTCGGGAAAACGTAGAAAGGACCTAGATGTAAAAATCAGGGACCTGTTTGTTATAGTTTTGGACCTCACCGCTATGCCAAAAAATTAGAAAAGGGTTTGCTCGCGATTTACATTTAACGGGAAGGTCTTTCCTTAAAGTAGCGAGTGAGGGACCTAAGCGCGATACGAAAAAATTAATCTTTCCCTCACAGAAAATCACGAATGACCTTTTGGTAATTTGTAAGGACCTATTCGCGATTTGGAGAAATAGAGAGAGTTTTACGCAAAAATGCCAGGGGGTGACGTGGGGCGGTCTTGAGCCGGATAACCTCGAGATCTTAATGATAGTAGTATATGCTGATATATTCATCCCGAAATTTTTTCCATCGTAATAGGGTCTTTTTCCCTTATTATTTTCCTCGTACTAACATGTATTTTTCTCCTTTTACATGGTTGCTCTTCCTAAGCATTATCTTTTCTTTCCTTCTTATTGAGAGTTGGAACTACATATAGAAAAATAGAGATAGCCTTCTTTGTTTAGATAGGCCTCTTATTTGTACGGGACTAATAACATCCCACGGTTACGGATTGTTAACCATAATTAGCCTACACGGTATTAATTAAGGACTAGATGTTTTTTCTACGAGAATTTCTAGCTATTGTTTTAGCAACTCTAAAACATTTGTCGTCGACTTTCAATGTATAATAGATTATTAATGTAATTTTAATGAATTCATAAATTGAGTTAATTTGATCTATTGAATAAAAAAAAGAGCTCTTCAAATTAACCCCGTCAAATCTAACAGTAGTATTGTCAGGGCCATTCCTCCCCATCTAAACGAAGAAAGATAGGGAAACCATACAAGTTACCAAAGCAACCAAGGATACATGAGCTTCCTATCACGAGCATATGCATGATTAGGATTATTAAAAAAAAGCTCGAGACTCACAAGCTACTCGAGTTCGACTAGCTTTAGGCTTAATTCGAGTTTCAAACGAGTCGAATTCGAGCTTGATCCCGATCTCGCGGGCTTCACCAAGCTGGGCTCGAATAGCTCGCAAGCCTGTCAAATTTACAAATCGCTTGTTAAATATTACTATATATTAACTTTTACCGAACACTACTACAGAACCGGCCTTCACAACCGGCCTATCACAAGCGGTTACGTGAGCCCCGCTTGTGGAGTCCCGTGCCACAAGCGGTTCGTGGGCAACGGACGGGAGGGGGTCTCTAGAAGCGGTTCTTAACACGAACCCCTTCTGGAGCCTCCTCTCTAGAAGCGGTTCGTGTTTGGAACCGCTTCTAGAGGTCTAATGGGGGCTCCAGAAGCGGTTTGTGTGTAGAACCGCTTGTAGAGCCCCCCCTCCCGCCCAGCGCATTTAAACTCTGTCTTCCTCCCCGAGCTCGCACAGGACATCACAAAGGTGGGCCGAGAGCTGTTCATGGCGAGGTGCTGCCAAAATTTTGAATTGAGGCTATTAGATCCGAATTAATTGTTCTAAGGTGAGTAATATGTTGCTGACATCCTTCTCACCTAGATATTGATGTTTTTTGTGCATTGGATGTTGAGAAATTATGTTTTGTTCGCTTATATTTTTGTTCTTGAGGTGATATATACGATTTGGTGTATGAAATGAAATTCAATAAATGTGAAACGATGAAAAATTACAAACGTGTGGAAGAGAAAAGATTTGTATGAAAATGTAACAATTAGTTAGTTTTATTTTTAAAAAAGTAGGAGGATTAGAAATAATTAGTTGGCTTTAGTGAAAAGAACACAGAATGATTATAAAATACAAAACTATTAGTCATAGTTAGCTTTAATAGAATATTGTGATAGATGTTATTATTTTTATTTGTGTAGATGAATCGGCAATGGATGTACAATGCAGACCGTCGGTCAAGAGAGTTCCGAGATGGCATGAAGGAGTTTCTCGACGCGGCCGTTGCATTCTTGCCTCCAGGAAGCTTCATACGTTGTCCGTGCGTGATCGCAAGAATGAGAAGGAGCATTCCGAACGATGGATGGTTATGAGGCATGTGATCACGAGAGGTTTCATGGCAAACTATACCTGCTGGACCCACCATGGCGAAACAAAGGCGATTCGACAGAAAGACGATGAAGAAGACGAAGAAGAGGAAGATAGAGCCAACAGTATGCCGGACACCACTCAATACGGGTCCGTGGAAGATACACTCGATGAGTTTGGCGATGATGAGCTAGAACAGATGCTCCGTGATGGAGAGGGAGAGTTCACAGAGGAAAGACAATACAAGAAGTTTGAGCATGGTAGAGGACCACCGAATCGCTTTGTACCCAAAGCGTGCACAAGGCCACAAAAAGCTGCGTACTACACTGGAACTCATGCAATGGAAGGCCACACACGATGTGTCGACAAAGGGATTCAATGGTTTGTTATCACTCGTAAAGAGGTTGCTTAGGAAGGAAACACTCTACCGGAATCTACGTATGAAGCGAAGCGAGTCCTCCGCCCTTTAGGATTGCAAGTGTGGAAGATACATGCATGTCCTAACGATTGTACCACTGTATCGCAATGAGTATGCCAATTTGGTGGTCCATCGGTGTGCGAAGAATCCGGTATAAGGTGCAGCGTGACGATTCAGGTGAATTAGATGGGAATCGTGCGAAGAAGAGAACTCCAAAGAAAAGTATTGTGGTATTTCCTGTGATACCCGGTTGAAGCGTCTGTTTGCTAACGAAGGTCATGCCAAGATGATGCGTTGGCATGAGGAAGAGCGTAAGGAAGACGGGATGCTTAGACACCCCGCAGATGGCTCACGCAGTGGCGGAAAGTCGATCGGGCTTACCCGAACTTTGCAAATGAGGTCGAAACATAAGGCTTGGGTTGAGCACCGATGGGATGAATCCTTTCGGTCGCTTGAGCAGCATCCATAGCACCTGGCTGTGACACTTTGCATCTATAACATTCCTCCATGGTCAGTGCATGAAGCGGAAGTACATCATGATGCCATTATTGATCGAAGGCGAAGCAACCTGGAAACGACATAGATGTCTACCTGAAACCATTGGTTGAAGACCTTGTGAAGTTGTGGGAGGATGGTGTACGGGTTTGGGATGAGTACAAAAGAGAGTATTTCAACTCTGCGTGCATTGTTGTTTGTAACAATCAACGATTGGCCTGCGCTCGGTAACCTCTCCGCCAAACTGTGAAAGGGTTTAAAGCCTGCACCCGGTGCATAAATGAAACGGATCGCATGTACCTCAAAAACTCTCGGAAGTGTGTGTACATGGGCCACCGCAGTTTCTTCCTAGCGATCATGCTTTGAGGTGGAAAGGAAGTAAATTTAACTGGTAATGAGAATTCGTGGTAAGCCTCGGATCGTAATGGGCGACTTGTGTTTGCTATGGTAAAAGATCTGAAAGTAGTATTTGGGAAGGGTCGTGGAAGCATACCGTGTTTAACGAGGATGGTCATGCACCGCATGGAAGAAGAAATCAATATTTTGGGACCTGCCGTATTGGGAGGTTTTGGAGGTTAAATCACTCCTTTGGACTTCATGCACATCACGAAGAATGTTTGTTTGAACCTGCTAGGCTACATAGATATGTACGGCAAATCGAAAGATACACTGCAAGCTCGGAAGGACCTTGAAGACATGGAGGTGAGGAGTGACCTACATCCGAAAAACAAAGAAGGGACAAAACAACTTTATCTACATCCTGCAAGCTACACTCCAAGCAAAGAAGAGAAAAAAAGCATGATTGAGTGTTTGAACAGTGTGAAGGTCCCTTCTGGATATTCCTCAAATGTAAAGAGACTCATAAACACGAAAGAGAACAAACTCCAAGGCCTAAAATCCCATGACTGCCTTGTGTTGATGACACAGTTGCTCCCAGTAGCTATCAGAGGTATACTGCCCGAGTGGGTGCGGGGGACAATCACGAAGCTATGTTCATTCTTCAACGCCATTTCGCAGAAAGTCGTCGAACCAGCTAAAATGCCTAAGTTGGAGGCTGATGTGGTACAAAGTTTGGTTAGCCTCGAGATGATTTTTCCTCCTGCATTCTTTGATATCATGGTTCATCTCACCGTTCACCTTGTCAAGGAGATAGGTATCCTCGGACCAGTGTATCTGCACAACATGTTCCCTTTCGAGAGGTACATGAGTGTCCTCAAGAAATACGTTCGTAACCGTTCGCGTCCCGAAGGGTGCATTGCCGAGGGCTACGTGACGGAGGAGGTGATAGAGTTTTGTGTTGATTACATGAATGATGTAAATCCTATCGGCGTCCCCATATCACGACACGAGGGGAGGCTACGGGGCAAAGGGACAATAGGAAGGCAAGCGGTTGCATGCAACGATCTTGTTGCATTCAAGCAAGCACATTTCACTGTTCTGAAGCAATCCACCATAGTCGCCCCCTATGTCATTCAAGACAAGAGGGTCCGACGCCGCGAGTTCACAGGGAAGACAGAGAGTTGGATAACCCTGACGCACATGGATTCTTTTGGCAGCTGGCTACAGACGTACATCCTTGAGGAAGGGTCAAACGATGAACTATTGCAACGCTTGGCCCGGGACCATCACAAGAAATCGGGACATTCAAGGGGTATGAGATCAATGGTTACACATTCTACACCGGATCCCAGGATAACAGGAGCACCAACGAGCAGCGTCGTCAGTATAGACGCCAAGACAACAAAGCAAGGTGTTCGACACATATTACGGTTTCATAGAAGAAATATGGGAGCTCGACTATGGACCTCTCAAGGTCCCTCTATTTAAGTGCCAATGGGTCAAGCCGAGGACAAAGCGGTGTGAAGGTCGACAAATACGGCATAACAACTATGGATCTCACGAAGTCGGCTATAGGCGCGAACTGCTTGTTCTCGCGAACGATGTGGCTCAGGTCTTCTATGTAATGGACATGTCAAGCAAACCTAAAAATCGAAAGGACAAGCAAAAGATAATGCCAAAGCGACATGTAGTTCTCCAAGGCAAACGACGGATTGTAGGAGTTGAGGACGTCACCGATGAGGAAGAGTATGGTCGATTCGGCGAGCTCCTCCTTTACGATTGATGTTGAAATAAACGTCCTGCGTGACAGTGATGTCGATGCTCCTTACATACGTCACGATCATAAAGAAGGAACAATTGTAAAGACGAAGACTTAAGATGTACTACTTGTATACATTATGGCTGGAGAAACATTCCTTGTACATTCTTCCATATGATCATGTTGATATGTTGATGTTTAACATTGCTTGTACATATGATGTTTTAAAAAAATGAAACAATAAAATAGAAACACTTCAAAAAAAATGTAAAAATCGCATACAAACACTTAAAAAAAATAAAACCATCGAATACAAACACTTTTAAAAAAAGAAATACAAACACTTCAAAAAAGAAAGGAAAAAAAAAGAAATACAAGCACTTTTAAAAAAATTATTGTATACTTAAAACAATGCAGTGCCTTCTAAGGTTAACAACAAATCTCCTCTCCCCCTTGGCTAGCGGGCGCTGAGTGCGAGCTTGTGCCCGGAGGTTGGGTGTTCGAGCCTCACTAGCGCCCGCTGGCCTTTCTTCTTTTAAACCCACTACAAGCGGTTCTTAGTACCAACCGCTTTGTAGTGGGGACCTCTAGCGGTTGGTATTACGAACCGCTTGTAGAAGTACCTTACAAGCGGTTCGCAAGACCAACCGCTTGTAGAAATGGGTGAGCCGGGTACTGCAGTACTTGCGATCGGGGTCCTCTACAATTTGTTGGTATTACGAACCGCTTGTAGAAGTACCTCTACAAGCGGTTGGTATTACGAACCGCTTCTAGAGGTGCTTCTACAAGCGGTTTGTAATACCAACCGCTGGTAGAAGTGGGACAAACACTTAAATTTTGAAGTCCCCACACTCTCCCGCACCTTCAAATTTTCTAAGTCCCCCGCGCGCTAGAGCCAGCTCCGTCGACCGCCACCGCGCTGACGCCCCCCATCGACCGCCCCGACGCCCCCCAGCGACCACGCCGACGCCTCCCAGCCACCGCGACGCCCCAGTGCCATCCACCGGAGGACCTAGGTAGTGGCGAAATGCCCCCTCCTGCTCTGTCTGTATTCATGCCCGCAAGGTGTTCGGTGAAATGCTCACAAGGAATTTTGTTGATCTGTTGATGTTGGAGTACATTTTTGTTGTATATATATTGTATATAAGTTTTCATGGCCAAATTTATGTTGTATGTTGGAGTTTTCATGCTCTCTCTGTTGTAACTATTGTATATATATTGTAGGAAAAAACTAAAGAATGATATGCCGTTCTTGTCTAAAATAACGGCATAGCTAACGTCCATTTGATCGTCTATCAAACATATCTTGAGTGTGCATGGCCCTACAAATAGCATGCACAGTGCGATAGTACAAAGACAAAATAAAACACGTCAATTGATTAATTTGGTGTCCTTTGCATGCCCTTCTTCCATTAGTTGACATCAACCACAATCCTATATCATGTCATATAGGTTGCGTCACCATCCATTCACCTTTGATGATATTCACGGATAATATCACGGAACTTATCCGTGAGGCATAATGAAACTTATATGTGAAATATCATGAAACTTATCCATTAAACCTAATGAAATTTATCTGCGAAACATCATGAAACTTATCCGTGAAATCTAATGAAACTTATCTATGAAACCTAATGAAACTTATACATGGAATATCATGAAACTTATCCATGAAACCTAATGAAACTTATCGGTGAAATATAATAAAACTTATCCATAAAATATTGTATATTTATTTTAGTAAATGTTGTATGTTGGAGTTTTCATGCTACTAAATTCTCCACTACAAACAGGATCGAAAATTATGAGCGATTGGGTGAACGTATATAGGCGTATAGTAGTACCTCTGCCCTATTCCTTCTCGCTTCTCTCCCTATTCATTCTATCCTTATTACGAACCGCTTGTAGAAATACCTCTACAAGCGGTTGGTGTTCTGAACCGCTTGTAGAAGTGGGTTAACCTTTAAATTTTGAAGTCCCGAAGGCTCCCGCACCTTCAAATTTTCTAAGTCCCGCACCTACAATATATAAGTATTCTATATATGATTTCATCCCACATTTATGTTGTATGTGTGTTTGACAATATATAAGTATTATATATATGATTTCATCCCACATTTATGTTGTATATATGTTTGAGAATATATAAGTATTTTATATATGATTACATGCCCACTTTAGATGGCGACACCAAGGCGTGGTGACCCGGATTTCGACAATGAGGAAAATTTGATGTTTGAGACAATTGCGCTGGGTACCATCTTAGGCCTGGATGAGGTCATTAACACCTGCATTGCCGATGAGGTCATTAACACCGGTGCGCTGTCAATGAGGTCATAACACTGCATCTTGGCGAGGATCTGCAACAGCGGCGGTATACTCTTAACCATTATGAAATCACCGTAAACATGTTAATTATTGTAACATGTGTTTGTGTATCCAGCCCGGTACATCATCGGCCACCCAGTCCGAATTAACCGAGGACCTAACAAGAAGCCTTCGACCAAGTATGTGATAACCGAGGTCGGCAACGACGGAGTCCGTAGCCCCACCGCCGACAATTGGCCCTTTCAACAATGCTTGCGGCTACCACGTGAGGGATCACGTCCCAATCAAGATCCAAAATGGACCGAAGTCCCTGCAGCTACCAAGGAATTGCTCTGGAATGATATGAAAGAAACTTTCACTTTTCCAGATGGGTACGAACAGAAGGCCAAGGGATGGGCTTTGAAGAAGATGGCAACTTCCTTTCAGCAGTGGAAGTCGTCCCTCACCCGCAAGTACATCGACAGAGGAGAAAGGCCAGACTTCAATCAATTTCCTAAGCTGGCAGATCATTGGGAGGCTTTCGAGGAATTCAAGCTATCCGATGCGAGACAGCCGAGAGAGAAAAACAAGGTGAATGCCCAGAAGAAGAAATACCACCACCATCTCGGCACCGGTGGTTACATTAAGGCTGCGAAGAAATGGGATAAGCGGGAAGAGGAACTTCGGCAGCAGGAGATTGTACCTGAAACTGAGGATTGGGAGCCCCGCCTGCGCAACTGGTTCTTGGGTCACGGGGGCCAACTTGCAGATGACGGTAGCTTGGTGATGGCACCAAGCAGGTCCAAGAAGTTGGTCAAAGGATTGTACAAGCCATCGATCAATCTCGGTCAGGGTCCTTCATGACGGACAGGGAGAATGACGAGCTAACATATGCCCTTCAAAACCCTGAGCACCCGGGACGGACACGAGGATTCGGAAAGATACCGTGGAGGCACGGATTTGCCAAAGACGCATAGCGATTCTGAGGCCGGGACAGAAGCAAGAGGAGAGATCGTGGTAGAGTGAGCCGCTTTGGAGGACGAGCTTAGAGCTACAAAGGCTTCCATCCTCGATTTGATCGTGCAACAAGTGTCCAAGCATTAACCCAATATCGCCTTCAGGAGGTAGTGTTCAAGGGGCGCCGACACCCGTGATCGATCCGAGCGCGCAAAGAGCAGCTTGGCGTCCGCCGTGGCTCCTGAAGCGATGACCCGCAGTCCGTTATCCCGTGGGATGTATCAAGGTTCGCCGCCGGTCGAGCTACACATTGATATGCGTAACTTTGTCCTACAAGGTGGCTTATGGCATGGCTTATCCGGTGGAGGCGGGCCAGGCGTTCCACTTCAATCGATACCCTCCGGATACTCTAAGGTCACGGTGGAAGAGGTGGTGGGGGCTTCAAGATCTCTTGCTCGAGATTGCCGAGGCGACGACATGACCAAGCTTGGACAGACCCTCCACGGCACATTCATCCTCTGGCGCAAAAGTACATCATATTTCCGGATGGTGTGGAGGTCACATCAACAAGAGAGGCCCCTTGATTTGAGCCGATTGCAGCATCAAGCACGCCTCCTCCACATCGACAACCCACGACTCCTCCAATGTCGCCGCACGCAAAGCTTCTCCGGTGGTCCAGACACGCCTCCTCCACCTCCCGCTCCAAAGATCGATGCTCCAGCACCTCCCGCTCCAGATCGAGATGCTCCAAAGACCTCCCGCTCCAAAGACCTCCCGCTCCAAAGATCTCCGCCGAGGAAGAAGCTCCCTTCGAAGGAGGGATCCCGCAACGGCACCTCCTCCCACGGCATCAAGATCCGACGACAGAGAATATTGAAGGAACTGCCAAAGAGGCCATATGATCTCGATCATGAGGAGCTATCAATTACCGTGAAGACGGATGTGGCCAAGCGGCTTGCGCCAACGGCCGGCGCCCAACGTTAAAATAGATAAAAAATTGTGAAGCACTTTCAAATCATGCGAACGGCGCCACCGCTGTGACGACCGACTACGAAAGGACAATAAGAAAGGCTACAAGGAAAAATACACGGGCTTCGTCGGCGGCAAAGAAGAAGAAGAAAGTGGAAGATGAGCAGATCTTTGAGCAATTGAGGATCCGGGATTTCTTGAAGGAGGCAGGATCGAATCAATAGACCAGGATCTTCCACTGGCACCAATCAGATGGAAGTATGAGTTGGGCAAACCGCTAATTGATCCAAAAGATATAAAAGATCTCCCAACCAAGATGCGTCAAATGCATGAATGTTATATGGAAAGGGCATCTAAAGGAGAGAAAATGTTCCACCTCATTGCTCAAGATACGCATTTCTTCCGCGGAGACAGGCAAATATGGCTGCAATTCGAGGACTTGTACCATGTGTACCAAACAGACGCCATCGACGTGTCCTTCATGTCTTCTTTGGTGTCTGTAAGTATTGATCTTCTAAGTTTACCGTTTGCTTCCTCTCGTACCACAAAATCGAAAATCTAATTAACTTAGTTATCCCTTCTTATGTAGAATGGAGATACAACGATGTAGAACAGTGGGCATACAGAACGTTGGTTTCATCGACCCAGAGGTTGTCAACGAGAAAATCTGGTCATTCGCGCAGCAAAGACCGAAAGTTGAGGCATACATTTTGCGTGCATTATTGAAACAAAGACTACAAACCGTACATACTTCTGCCCTTCAACTTCATGTACGTGTTCTCACAAACCTCTTGTTCTTGTATTTCTTAAGCCATTGATAATACGACTAGCTGCTTACGCGCTTCTTTGAATATACGAATAGGTTTCACTGGATCCTTCTAGTCATCGAGCTTGACAACAGCAGGATTATAGTTCATGACTCAAGAAGGAATCCAATCAGCAAATACCAATGGTTCATTGACATCCTCAACAAAACATTTGGAAAGTTCCAGAAGAAGCATAAAGGAGATTTCAAGAAAGAATTCGAAGTCATAGTGAGCACTCAGGTACGTACTACAAAAACAATTATTAATATAAATGCACCATATCAGTTCTTCATCTGATATTATGAAATTTCTCCCTGTCAAGGTTAAACGCCAAACGGCTGGAAACAACTTATGTGGCTACTACGTGTTCCACTATATTCAAAGTTTTATTCATGCCGATGCGCTGGAACATTATGCCGAGGTTCGTATATGCATGTCAATTTGTTAGCTACCACTTACATTTTAATTAATCGTATGTGATCGGATATTTATATACTTCCCGCTTAATCAATTGTCAGCCCAACATCGATGAGCATGTTAGCGTGCTCGCCTCACCGAAAGTGCGGCGCCTTTGCAAGAACAACTCATCGGCTTCATTGTCGACGAGGTTGTATCTCCAAATGGCGAGTTCCACGTAAGGCTTGGTCCATCGTTGAACACAGCTGAACTGATGACGACATCGACGTCGACCAAGAACTTGACTGACGCATGCAAGAAGAACTGAGTTCGATAATCATTTTTTTAATCATTCAAACTTGTAAACGTCGATAGCGTGTATGTACTTGTCCATTTGTTACATCATTAAGGCGGGTTTTTTTTTTATCGAGCTAGCTTGTGAACATGTGTATGAGTGAGCATATGTAATATATATTTAATTGCGCAGAAAACTCCTACACTCATATTTCATTTTATGGTCAAAAACGATATACAAAAACACCGGAAAGAACATATTCTATAATACATATAATTGAAAAATCTCTCCACAAGCGGTTGGTGACTCCAACCGCTTCGAGTGCTTGCTCCACAAGCGGTTGGTAACTCCAACCGCCGGAGTGTGTTTGTTCACAAGCGGTTCAGAACACGAACCGCTTCGAGGCTCCCCACGCGGGCGGCTCCACTGGCCTTCCTGGACACCTTCCCAACCGCTTCTACTGCCACAACACAAGCGGTTTGTGCAACCGCTTGTGATACCGGGCGGGTATCACACACGGTTGCTTAGAAGCGGTTATAAAACCGCTTCTGAAAGAGGTTACGACCCGCTTGTAGTAGCCGGTTCTGTAGTAGTGGAACTTACTCGAACTGAACTCGGGCTTGAGTATTTATATTATTAAAAAACAATGCATGGTGAATTATTTATTGCTACCGAGTTTACTCTTGAATCAAACTGAGTTCGAGCCTAAATCCAAACTCAACCCCAACTCATACTCAGTCGAAGCTTTTACCGGGCTTAAGCCCGGGACGATAGGGCTTATTCAAACTCGACTTATTTCCAGGCCGTGGTGGACAGTTTCGTAATTCCGGGAAGTCGCTAGAACCTTACAACGTACAAATCGTGCACTTATATGCCCTGGCTTTTCTGTCGATACCATGCATCGGCGCTTTTACTTCTCTTCCCTCCCTCTACCCGTCTGTCATCTTCTTCTACCTGAAAATAGACACATCCATGCATGGTACAAATTATGTAAGTGCACCCCAAAGCAAGATGGCCGCAGAGAAGGGAAGAAATAATAAGCTGCAGCTGCTCTGCCATCTCCTCCTCATTGCTGCGCTTATGACTGGTAATCCAAGGACACCATGCATCTATCTTGCCGGCTTCTCTTGTTGATTGATTTACTCGAGTCATGGACCGATGATGCCTCGCTGATCTCTTGTTCTGCCTCTCCACCACCACGCATACAGAAGGCGACGTTTTAGCTGCTCGGCCATTCTCGCCGTGGACTCTCCCGGAGACACAGCAACAGGTGGTGGTCACTTGCAAACTCTGCAATCCCTTAGAGACGGTTTGGTTGCCGTTTCGAAGGAGCCTGCATCGCCCCAGCCTCGCTCCGAAGAAACGGTTATAGAGCTCGTTTCTCACGAGCTTGGCTGTGAGTGTGGCTATGAATGCTCTGTGTATCGTGTTGGTCTGGCTCTCGCACCGCGCGCAGACAACCAAACAGCCATCTTGCATGCGTGAGTACAGACTCATGTGATACAGGGAGCAACCAAACACTAGTTCCTTGGCTCCTGCGAGTCTGGCCGCGATTCGCCCTTAGATTCGTTCGCATATCTGTCTTCCTTCCATCTCTTCCATCAGTAGTGCGATGAAATTAAAGATGCACCAAGAAGTTCAGACTGTTATTTGAACTGCAGCTGCGTTTACCTACTGTGCATATATAGATTGACATTTCTGCATGTTTGCAGGGCGTACCGAGATCAGAAGATCAAGAAGCACCAGGCGGAAGATGGCCGACGTTGGAGGAGCAGATCAGCGCGAGGAGGCTGCTGGTGGGGTCGAGGGCTCCGACGTGCACCTACAACGAGTGCCGCGGCTGCCGGCGCAGGTGCAGCGCGCAGGGAGTCCCCGTCGACGCCAGCGATCCGATGAACAGCGCCTACCACTACAAATGCATCTGCCATATGCACTAGGAGAGAGAGAGAGAGAGAGAGAGAGAGAGAGGATGCTGTGCGTGCGAGCCTGCTTGTTTCGACGATGGAAATTTCTCTTGAATAAATGTGGTAGAAACCTATTGCTAGTTGCGATGTCTGATGAGGAGGAGCTTCTCTATCGATCCGTGTTGTTCGCGTGAAGAGGGATGGGCGTGTACTGTAGTTGTGGTTCTCTGCTGCTGCTTGTTTTGTAGGCAATTAAGCGCTATCTCTGATGCGTTTCGTGTTAAGTGTTGTACGGTGCTGTTTCTTCGATTCCTCCCGCTATAAATACTCAGCTCCACCAGATTTACATATTTGATAGAGCTGAAGCTCTACTAAACATGACCTAAGTGTTGTACGGTGCTGTTCATTCAATTCCCCTTGCTCGGAAGGATATAAAGTTTGAGACGTGCTTCTCGGTTTTTCTTTTTAAAGTTGCATAAATATTAAAGTATGAATAAATGGTAGACGGTGATTACTTACCTCTTTGTTTTACTTTAAGATTTGTACAACTTATGTTAAAAAAAAAAAGTATAGAAGCGCTACCGTAAAGTTTTTTTATTCCCGGGGACAATTACCTAGGGAGTAAAATGTTTGGCAATGATCTTCACTAAATGTCCTGGAACACGTGCGGTCAAAACGAAATAATCTTGATCGAAAAATACTGCTTCGAGCGTATTACTACGAACTGAAGAAATCCCTACGTTAGTGGACAGAGAGATCATTACCCACTAATCTACCGAATACCCTGCATTTAATCATCAGAGGCACAGGACTAAGGCAGTAGGAAGAACTGTAGCTCACACTTGCTGAATTGCGTATCAAACGGAGCTGCTATGCACTGTACGCAGGTGGGGCTTCGGCCGGTACACAGGCTGTCCTGTCACAATGGCTGCACTGAAGCACCCGTGTCTCACTCGACCGCTCAGGGAGACACGACGCGCGAGCAATTCGATCTCGATCGTCCGAGCTGTCTCGCCCGATCTCTTAATTAGTACGCCACTTCGTCACTTAATTAACCACTCTCCTAATTATTTTGCAACCTGCTTGTGGGCCTGTGGCAATGGTGCTCGACAGGGGCATGCAGAGCTTTTGGTCCCACGACACCTATGCTACCGAGCTAGCATAGTCCGCAGTTCTCCTACTTGGTTCGCTATACCTACCACGATAGATGGTGTTTCGCGGCGCCGACGACTTGCTACGATATGGAAGCATGGTAGGCGTGTCATCGTCGCTGCTTCTACGACTATAAGGCCATTCACAATGGGAATTTCATTTTCATTAAATGATGTGACATATCATCATGTTTGGTGACATGGCAAGATAATTATGAAGAGAGAGATAGAAAGAGTTTTATGGGAGGTGAGTGAGTTTCATTAGGATGAAACCTGAGATACACGATTACCTATACAAAAGTAGATGTGGCACTCTTGAAAACTGTGTAATGAAACTCTCCATTGTGAATGGCCTAAGCTAGTTTTATGAATTCGTTTTTACTAGTGATAGATTTTAAAAAAACGTGTATTGGGGTCGAAAAAAACTCCGAACTTCGAACAACGAGACGCCAACTCACAACACTAGACTGTAAAAAATGCTTGAGGCTCGTAAGCTGCTCACAACTCCAACTAACAACGAGCTTGAATACCTCGCTAGCCCGATAAATTTACGAGTCACTCCCTAAATATTACTAATGTGTTAACTTTAACCGGTTTACTCAAATCAAGCTCAAACTTGAACATTTTTTATTATTAAAAAATAATGTATATTAAATTAATTATTGTTACGAAGTTTACTCGAGGCGGGTTTAAATCTATTCAAACTTGAATGTAGCTGAGCTCGTGTCCAGATTAGAGGTGGGCACTTGGGCCGGGCTCTTTTGGGCCGGCCCGAAGCACGATGGGATGGCACGGTGCAAAGCACGATGCGCAAGACGTAATCAGTACACGTGTGCCCGAATTAGGCACGATGGGCGGACGCGGACACGACAGCGATTTAGTCGGGCCGTCTTGTTTAAGACAAGACGAACGCGAAATCACGGATTAAGGCCTAAAAGTTGGAAGATATTGTTGATTCAGGGCATCTTCAAGCATTGCATTTATGTTTGATATTTTGTTGATGTGATTAGTCTCTTATGTAATTAAAATAGGTAGTTTAGTAGTAGTGATTTGTTTTATTTCTTTGTTCGTCACAATAGTAAAAATGGGTCGGGTTTGGGCCGGCACGGCACGAAGCGCAAATGGGCCGGGCTTGGGCTCGCCAAAGGTGAGTCGGGCCGGCATGGCCCGGCACGATGGGCACGATGGGCCGTCGTGGCATGGCACGGTTTCGGCCTGAAACACGATGGACCCGGACCGGGCCTAGTTCAGATGGAGCGAGCTCGAGCACGCATGTGAGGACCGTCTAGCTCGAGGTGAGCTGTTCAGAGGCGTAAACCGCGCCTCTAGAGAGGCGGGCGTGCACGCACTACATACAGCGCATCCACCCACCCACATCCCCCTCCCGCCGACACCCCGGCCCCTCTGCCAAACTCCCGGGCCCGCAGCTCCACCCGTCAGCCACCGAAAAACCGAGCAGGCCGCGCGTGCCGCTTCCGGCACGGCGACCTCCACCGCCGTGCCGTGCCCGTGCCGCCGTGCCGTGCGTGCGCCCCACTAGACTCTCCCGGTTGTCTCGTTTAGCCGTTTCTCTCGCCACCCCACCTCACGGCGCCGCGAGTGGAGCCCCCGTGCCGGCCTGCGGGTTCGGTCAAAACCCACCGCGCGAGTGCCCCGAGACGCTACAAATCTCGCGCATTTCCAGCGGCCAGCCGTGCCGAGACGACGGAAAGGTGGTGGTAGCTATAGCTTAGCTTAGAGGGAGAAAGAGGAGGAGGCCATGGGGGAAGAGTCGGAGGGGGAGGCGGAGGACTACCTGTTCAAGGTGGTGATCACCGGGGACAGCGCGGTGGGGAAGAGCAACCTGCTGTCGCGGTACGCGCGCAACGAGTTCAACCCCCACTCCAAGGCCACCATCGGGGTCGAGTTCCAGACGCAGAGCATGGACATCGACGGCAAGGAGGTCAAGGCCCAGATCTGGGACACCGCCGGCCAGGAGCGATTCCGCGCCGTCACGTCCGCCTACTACCGCGGCGCATTCGGCGCGCTCCTCGTCTACGACATCTCGCGCCGCTCCACCTTCGACAGCGTCGGCCGCTGGCTACAGGAACTCAACAGTACTCCCCTATCCACCTATCTATCTACTTCTTTCTAGTACTTCTTTATTTTACCCAACTAGCTTGCTTGCTTGCTTGATTACTGCTGTTGGCTTGAATCAATTGATTCGTTTAGATCGTGTAGATCTGGGTTGGTTTTGACGTCGAAAGGGACAGTAGTGTTCGTGAAGCATAGCTGGCACAAATAGAATCCAGTGGGGAATTTGTGGAAAAGGACATACCTTTTTTTTGTTGTTCTAGCTTGTAGATGCCTAGATGGTGATTGGATTGGGTGTTTCTGGATATCAGGAGCATTGTTAGACCGGATGTGCTGGGCGACTTGGTCTTAATCTGGATCTGAATATTGATGCCTAGGCTTGTTGGGGAATGTTTTGAGGATAGGATGCGAGGACCACTTCGGGGGAGTGGAATTACTATGCTAGTTGCTTGTTTTGGATTCGGCAGTGATGTACTAGGCATCCTTGGGACTACTAGTTTTGCATTTGGTGAGCTGAGCTATTTGCAGTTGTAAATTTACGAAGTTGGAAGCTGCTTATTTCTTCATTGTGAAGTTCAAAACATAGTGGTCGCTGTCTGGTTGGTTGTAAACTTGTAATTATGTGTGGAAGTGTTTATAATCAGCTAGGCTCTAGAGAAATATCTTCAGTGATTTCCTCCAATTACTCTAATAATGCTTTGTCGATATGGTTGCTGCAACAGCATGGCTGCCATTTTCTTGTCACAATAGGATTGACAAATTGGAGCATGATTTCAATCACTTTTAAGACTTTACTCTGAGTATTTGAGGTCAAAACTTTTTTTCGGGTGTTGGGCACCTTTTCATTCCCCCCTTCCCCATTGGAGGAATTTGTGCCTTTTGCTGCTGGAGACTTGGAATACCAGCCAACATGGAATAAATGAACAGTATAGGTTCGTTCCTTTTATGTAGATCAGGACTTTTAGCTGTGATACATTGCTCTTCTGGAAGGGCAAAGCTTGGTATAAGAGGAAGCTATGGTGATAATGCAATTTTGTAAGGCAGAACAAATGCATCCTGGATACTAAGTTGCAATCTGTGTTTTACTGTGAATATTATGTGATGAAACTCAGTCCAACACATCCTAATAATCCTAGTTACTTGCTAGTTACTTTTTATTGAATGCACAAAATTTCATAGCACCTCCAAACTAAATATTATCAAATCGCACCTGAATTGTTGTTTCTTGCTCTGTTTTCTCAATCATATATTCTTCTTTTCTTCATGATGCAATAATCGGTGAACTCTAACCTTGGTTCTACACATATCCTGTGTACTTTTTGGTTCTCCGTGTATATTAATTTAACACTCCCGATCTTTTGGGAAATGGAAACTGATCATCCATGGGTGTGTTTCATATTGTTTCACCAACCACCAGCAATGTTAGGTGCTAGTGTTTTACCAGAATTGTTGTCATTCAATAAATAAGTATTGTCTAATGTTATGGATGAACCAACATTACACTACATGAAGATCGCACATTTTCTGTGATGAGTACTGTTCAGTATTTGGCATGTAGCTTATGTATCAGCATGCGTCTTACAGACTGAACTGAAAATGATGTGGACATTGTCTGAAATTATCATGCTTCGACTGCAAAAGCGTGTGATGCTCTTTTGCACTATCTTTGGATGTTTTATACAATCAGGTTGCATGGATGTATTGAAAGGTATCATATATGATGTGTACTATTGGATGGATAGGATTGTTCTCATGAAGACACTATGCTTGTTCATGGATTGGCCGTGATGATTTTCCTGGTGCTAGTTTCTCACACCATTCAAACTACTAATGATATCATTGATTACCTGATTTCATTTCACTAACTGAAAAGGTCAAATAATGTAAGATTGGTATTTGGTTGGTTGTAATATTGTATACTCCATATGTACTCCATCTATTACCAAGAATAGCCCTTCTCTTAGGAAGAAATTCTGATGGAGAGGACTCAACAAGCACAATCCAGTTGTTCCAAAGCAACTAATCTTATTTCCTTGGAAACAACCTACTAAAAACTCATAATGATTTTTCATGTGCGACCTTTTGTTTCTTGTCCTCAGACACATTCCCTATTTCCCATGGTTCCCTTCTTCTCTTGTTTGATACCTTTCACTGCTTGATTCCTTACATGTCCATCACACATTCACAAGTAGTGCATTGCACTTATGGTGGTGGAGCACGTTTATTTTCATTTGCGTAATGTGTGTATTGTCTTCTGCTGGAGTAGTGAAACCCTATTTTTAAATTCAATGCAGCACATTCTGACACTACGGTAGCCAAGATGTTGGTGGGCAACAAATGTGATCTGGAGAATATCCGTGAAGTGCCGGTTGAGGAAGGTAAAGCACTTGCGGAAGCTGAAGGGCTGTTCTTCATGGAGACCTCAGCTCTGGACTCGACAAACGTGAAGACAGCATTTGAGATTGTCATCAAGGAGATCTACAGCAACGTGAGCAGGAAGATCTTGAATTCCGATTCTTACAAAACCGAGCTCTCGTTCAACAGGGTAAGCATCGACAGCGATTCGAAAGACGATCAGAAGCAAACGAGCCGGTTTGGGTGTTGCTAGGGATTGCAGTACATTATTAATTATTGGATTTTAGTGAGATATGAAGTTTTTCGTTCATTAATATTATTTGTAAACTTGTAATCCAATGTTGGCTTTTGGTTTATTACACATTGAGTTACAGAGTGTCAGAGTGGGAGAATAGTTGTTAGTTGTTACTGAAGAGTTTATAACTCAAACCTGTAGCGTTCTGCAAAATTCCCGCCGGGGGGGGGGGGGGGGGGTGGCTCAACCTCTTCTTCTTCTTCTTCTTCTTCTTCTTCTTGTCATCTTTTACCGTTCGATTCGCAGCAGATGAAAGCAATGTATAATGGATTCTTCATCGTGCGAACTGAACTGAGCCCGACAAACATGACGAATTGAGATGGAGGGTGAATGTCTATTGCCAGCTTTTGCTCTTCGTTGCGAATTGGATGGGTATCTACGGTGACAAGACAAGCCGCTCCCCATGACGGGCCCCTGGTCTGAGCCGTGCGACTGCCTTGTCTCGCCGGAGTCGCCGCCGCGGTGGATAAATCTTGCGCCCACGCGGTGCGACTCTCCGCCCGGCCGTGCGACGGTGCTGTGCGTGATGCTATGACATGGCTGCTCAGGGCCAGTACTGGGAGGTTTTTCTGAATTGCATCAAGGGACTAATTTACACAACTCCTGCACACGTTTAGTTATCCTATTGATAGATTTTACTATCATGCAGAGGCGTCAGCCTGTGTAATCTGTGCAGTAGTAAGTTGAACCCTCTAGCGTGACAGCAAAATCTATATATGCGGATAGTAAATTAGAGTGTGTAACTTTGGAGTAAATGTGTCACATAGGTTCGACAGTAAAACCTAAAAGCGTAACAAGTAATTTGTAGCATATTTGACAATAAAATTTGAAACTTCAGAAGCTCAAAGCCTGAAACGCAAGCCAACGAAATTTCCACATAAACAGCACATGACATTAACAACTTACTCACTTATATACAATGCCAAACGTCGATTACATTGGGCTATTAGCATCAACCAAAGAAGAGTACTAGTTACCTAACCTCAAGAACAATGTATGGCACTGCGCTGAAACTCGTGTATGTACTTATACCGAGCAATTGAGAGCATTCAACGCGTGCATTGTTAACAATCAAATGAAATGATCCGGTTCTAGACTTCTAGTACACGAGTTTACTAACTAGTAAACACAGTCAACACAGTCTATTGCTTTTGCTTCCAGTACACGAGTTGCTTAAATGTGTTGGGTTTAAATAAAATTTAAAAACCGCAAAGGTTGGGAACTTGCCTTTATTCTAACATAGTAAAAACCAGTTTGTTTCGACATTATTATTGTACGATTGAGATAGTAATATTTTACTTTTAAACCGCTATCAGAATACATCTGTTACTATCATTCTTAGAAGTTCATGGTTTCAATTGCGTTTCAAAAAACTATGTTTTACTATTGTGCAAACATTTTTTTATGAAATATCCAATGATTTTTTCAATTAATAATACTATGTTTTACTATCTACGTTATCCTGCTACGTCAATCATTGCGTCTGTTGAAGAACGCTCAAACAGAATTGTAACTACCAATTACACGTACGTTTACTATCATCGATGTAACGTTTTACTTTTAACCAACTATTAGAATACATCTGCTACTTTTGCTGTTAGTTATTCGTGATTTACATTGGTTAGTATACACACGTTTCAGAAAATGTTTTACTATGGGTCAAATATGTTAAGACGGCATTGTTACATGTATGTAATAGTAATTAAGTCAGTATTTGATGCTATTACCGTTTACTATGGTTCAAATATGTTGAGATGGTATTATTACATGTATGGAATAGTAATTAAGTCATTATTTGATGCTATTACCATTTTTTCTTGGATATTAGACTGCGTAATAGACTTTACTATATGTATCAATAGATTTTGCAATCCATAGTAAAAGTTTTTACTATAAATTCATATGGAGTTTAATGGCGAGACTTATATCATTATGTGGATGTTGTTGTTAGCAAGCTAATGGTGAAAACTGATCGTAAATTTAAGCTACCAATAAAAAGATATAGCAAAATAAAGGTAATAAGATTCATGTACAAACTAGGGACATTTTTCTAGTCGGTTGGATTTCTAGTCGGTTGGACTTCCGTGAATGGAAATGGGTTGATCAGTTTTACTAGTCGGCAGAAGGGGGTAGTCTGTACAAATTACGACCAGCGCGTGGAATAGCCTAATCTGCCCTACCGTATATATATATTACAATTACCTGGGATATTATGGTGCCTGGGCACAAACGGGTATTTTTTTCTATTTATTTGCATTTTAATTTTTTTTGAAATTTTTAGGGTGTTGAGTTTAACCAGTTTACTAACTAGTTCAAACAAGTTTGAATTGAAATTAGAACTAGAGTTTTTTATGATAGTTTATCGTAGGTATGTGTTGAGTATACATATAAATCAGCAAAGCATTAATCTAAATTTGTGCAAATCTTTGAATTCGAGTATTTTTTTTGAAAGGTGTGTGTTTCATTTGAATTGTTATTGATGGGTATATACCCTAAAACTGAAAGTTTTAAAAAATATTCCCGAATTTAATTTGAATTCATGCATTTAAAATCCTTGTGTCTGAGCACCATGATGCCTTATTACGTCGTCCTATATTTATATATATAGAGAGAGCGTTTTTTTCGTTCAATCGCTTGCATATATGATAGAACTGCTTCCTGAGCTGATAACGCAGTGATGTAACTTTTTTTTTTGCTCCAGATTTGTTTGCAGCCAGACGAGCGCTTCACATAGGGTGTGTTTGGTTACCTGTACCATCCTAGCTTGTTTCGTATGAGCCATCCAGGCTAGCCTTGGCCTGACTGAGTGGATGCAAGTTAAGTTGTTTGGTTGCTTGTTTGTGCATCTCACGGGCCTGCATTAGAGAGAAGTCTAATTTCTGTGTTTCTTCCATCCTGTATGAGTGGGTGCAATTGCATCCACCTGGCCAGGATGAACAGGAAACCAAACATCTATCTACTAGATACAGTTGCATCCACTCATGCGATTCAGACACCATGCAGGCAACCAAACACACCCATAGTCTCGCTCGTTGCACCAAAACAACTGAAGCCTGCATCCCACTACGTCTAGGTTCCCTCTTCATATGAAACCTTGAGCATTATTCACCGCTCGTTACATGTCTTGAAGCTGAACCTATAGACTCGGCGGTGACAATGGGGCATGCCTTACTTAATCTAAGGCTGTGATATCCATGAGGTGTCGAGCCCTTCCTTACAAAATTGATTCGTTACCCTGATTGTAAGATCTCTCACTTTCGCCAGCAACCTTCGTGCTCACAGTTCGTTTGGGAAGGAGGAAGGCATCCCGTTCAGAATTTTCTTTTAAAATAATACCTTTTTTATTCAAATTGGAAAAATATACCTCAATTCAAAAAAAATTACATAAATATACCTCTGTCGCCAATTGAAATGGTGACAGAGTGTCTGTCGCCATTTCAATTGGCGACAGAGAATGTTTTGTCGCGGATTGAATTTGGCCGACGGATTATTTTGTCGTAGATTCATTTAGTCGACAAGATTTAGGTCTCTGTCGCCATTTGAATTGGCAACATGCCCCTGTCGCCAATTCAAATGGCGACAGAGGTATATTTTTGTAATTTTTTTTTGAATAGAAGTATAATTTTGCAATTTGAATAAAAAAGATATTATTTTTTAAAAATTCTCCCGTTCACGCTTGCCGCAGCCGGCGGTAAAATCCTGTACCTTTTTTTTCAAAAGATAACTATTGAATTAAATTTTGTACAACACAGCATAGCATATGACCCTATCGTGCAGCATAACGCGTGACCCCACCCTAACTAGTATTACATGAACCTACGATCGAATTGACTAGCACCGTGTTGCACGCATCCGCACATCAACCGTACATGCAGTCAGGTAGGTCAGCAGGGGAAATTTTCATATTTGATGTAATATTTTACATGTATTCTCAAAACGATACAACACTTTCACGTATTTACAAAAAAACCCAGTCATACCCGGAATTTGAAATTCCGATTATGCATACCCGGAATTTCAAATTTCGGGTATGGCATATTCGGTTTCCCAGATCTTGGGTATTGAGTACTTGCCTCGTATCCGGTTTCTCAAAACCGGGTATGGGGTATTTTTTGCTTATTTTAGCATGGTTTTGACTAACAAAAATAGGGAAAAGTACTCCATATCTGGTTTTTGAAAAACCGGTATGGGGTATTGTTTTTTTTTTCTCTTATTTTAGCATAGTTTTGACTATCAAAAAAAAATCATACCTGATTTTTCAAAAACCGGGTATTGGACAAATATGCACTTGTGAGCTATGGACTAGATTGTTTCGCCGTAAACTAAATTTAATATAGATATTTATTTTTTCATCTAACAAATCAGATTAAATAATATTTATTTATATTTTTTTAGTAGATAGTAAAATATCCTCAATAAATTAATAATTAAATTTGATTTTTACTATTTTGTAAAAAAAATTCTAGACGTATCAGAGGATGTCATAGACCATGGGGCCTAATTGGCACCGTGCCTTTTTTACCTGCTCCCACGCACAGGCAAAGATGCAGCCCAGCCTCCCGCATTGCACTGTAGATGGGCCGCCAGTGGAATTGTCGGCGTTAGTAAAAACAAAGCAACGATTTTACCCGTTAGCGACGAGCTAAGACTGAAGCTCGCTGCGGTTAACGGCGGGAAAAACAGAAACGATTCCCGCGTGGTAAACAAAACAGGTAGAAGCAATTGGGATGGGAGAGTGGCGAAGATGACGCAGCCGGCCATTCAAGAAAGCATGGATGCGATGGATGGCAACAGAAATGAAAATCAACAATACTGGTATGTTTCTTTACAGCTCCGATGCAAAGTAATCTTGGTTATTTCTTTGTACAAGCAACAAGCCATAACCCTGTAATTTTTTTTCTAGCACAAGCAACAAGCCTAGTTGGATGCCTCAAATCGGCATGGACTTTACTAGTGTAGATGATGCTTGGAAGTTTTGGGTATTTTATGGAGGCCAGGTTGGCTTTAGCGTTAGGAAGAAGTACGAGAACAAAAGCAAATTGGACAAGGTAATAACATCATGTAGATATGTTTGCGCCAACCAAGGTTTTCGAGTAGAGGACAAACGAGATCATTTGACGAAACTTCCTCGAGATGACACAAGAACAGGTTGTAATGTTCGTATGGGAATCACCTTGGATCGCATTACAGAGTTGTACAAGTTGCATGATCTCAATCTTGAACACAACCATGTGCTCCATTTGCCCGAGACAACTCACTTGTTGCCTTCACAAAGGAAAATCACTGAAGTACAAGCTATTCAAATTGAAATGGCCAAACATTCAAGAGTTAGGCCTAAAGTTGCTCATGAGTTAGCAAGCCGTAATGTTGGAGGGTCATCCAATCTTTCCTACACTTGTCTTGATCACAAGAATTATGTACGGACTAAGCGTCAAAAAGAGTTAAAGCATGGGGAATATGGGAGTTTGTTGACCTACTTTCAAAATAAAATTGCTACAAACCCTTCATTCCAATATGCGTTGCAAACAGATGATGAAGGGCAAATAACAAATATATATTGGGCAGATGCTAGGATGATCATTGATTATGCACACTTCGGTGATGTGGTTACTTTTGATACCACTTTTGGAACCAACAAAGATTGTCGACCATTTGGTACTTTTGTTGGTTTTAATCATGTCGGTGTTTCGAGCACCGGCCAATGAATTTGTATAGGTAAGAGGGGGGTGCACGCTCCCTCTCCTCGACGGCTTACTCGGGTGAGCACAAGATGTATACTGGTTCGGGCTGAACGTCCCTACTCCAGTTCGTGTGGGTTCGATTGTATTGATTTTTGTCCGTCGCCTTACATGCTCGCTCCTCCCTTTATATAGGCGAGAGGAGGTTACACATGCGTTTTTGAAAAAGAGAAAAAGATCAGGCTTAAGTCGCCCGCAAGTGGCGGCCGATGGGATCGCCGCCGCCTCTTGCCCTGGTCGCTGGCTCATAGTTGCTCGTAGTAAATGCGAGAGTTGGGGACTTGTGCCGCCACATCATTACGCCATTTAATGCGCCGATACGCAATAAATGCTGCCGCTTCTTCAGGGATTTTCGCCGATCTTCTTCCTCGCCATACCAGTGGCTTGGCCCCGACCGCCTGGTTCGGCCCATGCGCTTTTTTTCACTGGGTACCCATGGCCTGGGTACCCGCCAAGAGGGCCCCCGAGCCCCCGCAGGTCGGAGAGGTGCCCGGGTTTTGTTTCGCGCCGTGATGCCGTGATTCGCTTGGCCTCGATCAGTCTCCGACCGGGTGGCGCGAGACCGGCAGTGAAGTCTTGAGCCCCGAGCCGGGTTGGAGAGCGTGCCTGGGGTTTTCGCCGGGTTTGGCTCGGGAAGAATCCTGACCAAGCGCTGGTGCGAAGCCGCACCTGGGTGTAGTTTTCCGAGCCCCCCGAGCTGGCCTGAGCAGCTCTGGGGTTTCACCTGCTTGGTCGTTGCTTTAAGGTGACGGGAGGTCCGATCGCAGATATATCTGTCGGTCGTGCCGCCAGCGCCGGGTCGGGCCGGACGCCTCGGCGAACACATGGCGCCGGTCGTGTCGCGCCGCTTAGGCGCGAAGGCTGGCCGACGCTCGGGCGAGCACGCTGGCGAAGCGGCTGGTCGCCTTGCCGGGCACGCGCCGGTCGCGGCTCGGCGCCGCATGGTCGACGCTCGCGAGCACGTGGCGCCCGTTGGCGGTAATGGCCGGTCGCCCTCACGCTGGCACGTATCGTCGTGGTTTTTCGGCTGGTTAAGGCTGATCGCTCGGCGAGCACGCGGCGCCCGTTACGTAGAATGCGCCGGTCGCTCGGCGACACGTGGCGCCGTCGAGCCGCCGGGCGCTGGGGTTGAATGCCGTCGGGCGCCATGGTAGTGCCGCCGGGCGCTGCATTGGCCGTCGCTCGCGAACACTGGGCGCCGTCGTGCCGCCAGCGCCGAAATGGCTGATCGCTTCAAGCGAGCACGTGGCGCCGGTCGAGCCGCCGGGCCAAGAGCGGCCGGGGTCGCCGCGGATACGTGGCGCCCGGGTCGCGCCTTCGGCCGCGAAGGGCTGATCGCCCTGGCGAACACGCAGCCCTGGGTCCCGCCCCTTTACGCTTCGCCCACGCGGGGACCAGAGGGGGTGAAACGCAAGCTTCTTTCGTTGGCTCGAGCGCCGCTCGTGGGGCTAAGCGAGTGATCCGGGTGGAACTCGAGGCCTCGCGAGGGGTCCCTAGCGACAATCCCTGCCAAGGCCCGACTCCCACTGGGGGCGATCCATAAAGAATCTTTCCTTACTGATCCGTATCGGATTTACCTTGATCGCTTCGCTGATCCAAGGCGCACTGGCTGCCACCGTGCCGACGGGTTCCGCGAGAGCGTGAGGTGTGATCCCGACGTGAGTTATCAGGCGATTGGTCCGCCGACCGAACTAGGGGTCTACGGGGCTCGCCTTGTCCTCACCTCTTGCCCATTTTTTGTCAGGGTGGATATCGTCTGCCTCTTGCCTTAGGACCAGCTCGGGCATTGGTGTGTATCATAGAGAGTTAGGAAATCGAGAGAACGCCACCCGTGGGAGGCCGTTTCCCGACCGATCGTGGGTCGACCTGCTTGGGCACTTCCTTTTCTTCGCAAGCACTACTGTGAATCAGAGTCCGGGCGAGGGGCCGTAGTACTTTTTGGTCGAAGTTTGGCCGCCTTGGGAGGACCCAACGATTAGTTGTGTCAACTCACCCGCGACTCTTAGTAGCCCGAGTGGGAAGTGGCGTTTGTTTGTTACCGCCGCTACGCCACTTGAAGGAGTAAAACGAGTGTGCAAGAGGAAGGTACTCACTTATCTTTCTTTATGATCAAGAGATTTTTGTTCAACGCGGGAATTAGCGGTGTTTTGCCTGCCGCTGCTTTGCGCCGGCTTACGCCATCGCCGAAAGGTGCTGGTCATGAATGCTGGCGGGTATCCCGCTGCCGCTTCGCTTGGCTTTGATCGCCTATAAATAGGCGGAGGGTGGGCGCTGGGACTTCATTCACGACGTTGAGACGAGCTGTCGACTTGCTTTTATGGTCGCCGCTTCCCATTCCTGCCTCCAGGATAAGAACCCACCGATCGATGAGATCGATTGGGACTCCTTCAACGAGGCAGAGGATGAGGAGGAGTTGGGGCGACGAGCTGGTCAGCCTTGGGACGCGGCTCGCTTGGCCGATTTACGGGGTTGATCGAGCCGAGCGGAGGCGAGGAGGAGGAGCGAGAGCGGGCGCGATAAGCCGCGGGTCGTTTCGGCCGAGGGAACGCCGCCGCGAGCGCCTCGAGCAATTGGGGGGAGCGGGCTGCCCTCCCTCGCGCTCTTCTCTCTTCCGGGAGCCTGAGTCGATCACGACATTTAGGCTCATGCTGACGACCGTGCCGATCGCCTGATCAGGCCGGGCTGCATTTTCTCCGACGGCGCCCCCTGTCGACTCAAGCCCTCTGAACCATAGAGGTCACACAGGGGGCGCAGGGGCTGCCGCTTGAAGGTGCGCGCCCGGCGGATCGGGCCTCTCGTCATGCAGTTTCGCGATTCTGGCCATTTTTGTCGGCGCCGTCAAGGCAAAAATTGTGCGGGAAGTCGGGTTGTGTTTGGAGAGGGACGATAAGTCCGAGATCAATCAGCCGGGAAGACCCTTAAACGAAAAAGCTTTCTTGGTTTTAGACTTTCTTGTTTCAAGAATGTAAATGCCGCTGAATTGGAAGAAAATAAAGGTGTTCGGTTTTTTGCATGTACTTTTCGCTATTTTTCGGTTTGTTGCTGGTAAGATATGCCGGTCATGGTTCTGGGTCATGGGACCAACCGACCTGATCGATATGCCCCATTGCTTTCAAAAAAGTAGGAAAAATGTGCTTTGGCGCGAGCGTTAGTTCCCCGGCAATCAGATACCATCCTCGCTCGCTTTTTCCTCTTGGCGATACCACTTCGCAAACCGTGAGCCGCCAGCGAGGCCGTGGTACTCGGGTTGAAGAAAGAAAAGAACACGGATGATCGCAGACGAGCGCCGTTGAACGCGGTGTTTCACTCCGAGTGGAAAAATGCTACGCCAGCAGGCCCTGGTAAAAGGTGAACATGGCGATGAACGAGGTAGAAAAAGGGCTAAGGGTAGAATCGTCTTAGCTTTCAATGTTCCAGCGCTTGACAAGATGTTGCCATCGGGATCCTTGAGCTAAGTGCCAAAGTCGAAGGACCTCTACTGCAAATGAATGGACTCTCCCAAGGAGTGGGAGAGCTTGTGCTTGCCTTTGTTGGATCGAACTCCGGCGCAACTGTGTCGCCATGTTGAACGCCGCCTCTAACCTTAAGGCCGTGGGTAGCCGCAGTTGTCTGCGGTATTTGGTCGAGCGAACGACGGTGACATCTCGCTTCATCGAGCCTGGCCGACAGCCTTGCCGACTCGAGCCCCCGGTCTCGAAGGCCTCAACCTTTGGGGCGCCGTAGTCCAAGTCGGGTTGGTAGGATGGCTTCGCCCAATGCCGTGAAGAATCGGCGCAGAACCCGGCCGACCGGGTCGGGTGGTCCGTAAGCCCAGCACGGAGGTACCTCACCGCTCTAACGCCCCGCTGCATTTCTTCGGGCCGATCAAGATTCGCGCTTGAGCCTCTTGAGGATCATGCCGCTCGCTCGACGGCCGTTGCTCCGCGGCGCACGCCGGCCGCCTAATCCACGGATGTCGGTCGCCGCAGAGCTCGAAACTCCTTTCCCGTGAACTGCGTCTGTTTCCGGGTGATGATGGAGTTCGACTCCAAACCGGTAGACGATATTGCGGATGAAGTCCGCTGCTCGCGCTGAAGTGATTGTTGTGGATCGGCTACTTCTATCCACTTGGTGAACTTGTCTATCGCAACTAACAAAGGGGTGAAGCCCTCGGGCGCCTTGAAGGGCCCGACGATCGAGTCCCCAAACGGCGAAGGGCCATGTGATAGGGATCGCTTTGAGGGCTTGCGCCGGGAGGTGGGTTTGCCGAGCGAAGAATTGGCACCTTCGTGACGTCCGGATGATTTGCTCGAGTCGCCACGGGGCGGTCAAGCCAAGAGAAACCTTGCTCTGGCTTTCCGACCAGCCTTGCGGACTCCAAACAGGTGTCCGCAAACCCCGCCGTGGATGTCGCGAGTAGCTCTTCCTTGGTTGGTCGACACACTGGAGGATCCCTGAGGGGCTCTTCAGAGGTCGCTGCCGATCAAGACGAAGGATTTTGCCCGACGACAGGCGGCGCCTCTGGTCAGTTCGTCCGGGAGGGGAACCCGCCACCGATCGACGAAGGGATTCCTCCAGCTGGCCGGGTCATCGTGACGTTGCAATCTCGGCTCGACCACCAGCCTTTGTCGTCGCTTGGCCGATCGTCCCGGCGATCGATCCGATGGATGCTTGGTAGGTCGAGGATCTAAAATTTTGCCGACCGCCCTCACGGAGGCGAGACTAGCCAGTGATCGGCCTCTCCGTTCCGCTCAGAAGCTATGATGGAGCTCAAATCCTTTGAACTTTTGCTCCGGGCCATGCATTCCTCTCGACAAAGAGGCCGCCATCCGATCGTCACGAGGTTCTCGCACTTCATGACTTGATCGACGCACCGCTTTGAGTCGCCATGCACGCATAAACGCAGAGCTCCGAGGTCGGGCGGCGACGCGGAGACCAGTGAACGGTGGCCTCATACTCGCGACGCTTGTTGGTTGGCGCCGAAAAGTAGCTGGATGACGCATCAAGCTTGTTCCCCGAGTGGTGAAAAATGACGACCCCGCCCCGGCCTGCTTTTGGTGAAGGACCCGCCGGTACATCGCCCAAAGACGGTCTTCGGGAGCGGAGGCGGGGCCTGGCTTCGTCCACTCGGCGATGAAGTCGGCCGTAACTTGAGATTTATGGCGGCACCGAGGGACATAGGATACGCCATGCCCGCTGAGCTCGAGTGCCCACTTGGCAATTCTTAGGCGTCGCGTTATGGATGACCTCGCCGAGTGGTAGGGAAGTTACTTAAACGCGGTGCCGTTGAAGTAGTGTACCAGCCTTCCTTTTCGTGGATCGGGAATCGTCACAGAGAGCATCTTTCTCGATCTCATGGTACCGTGCCTTGACTCGGAGAGTACTTCGCTAATGAAGTAGACCGCCGATCTTAAGGACCCGCTTCTTCGCCACTTCCGCTTCCGCGACAAGTGCCGTGGCCGACGACCGGTCGCGTGGCAATGTAGAGTAGCAGAGGCTCTTTCCGATGCCGGGGCACCAGCAAAGACCGGAGGGGTGGTCGAAAACCTTAGCTGGGCCGGCGCCCCGAGCCTCCTTCGCCCACCAAGTGGCCTGATTTCTCAGAGTTTGTATAGAGGCAAGCCGCTGTCGCCGAGGCGGACGTGGAAGCGACTCAGGGCCGCTTAGGCATCCCGTCAGCCTTTGGGCCTTTCTTTGAGGTTGCCGATTGGCCCCATCCTTAAGATCGCTGAGATCTTGTCTCGCCTGGCTTCTGATGCCGCTGGCCAGATGATGAAGCCGAGTAGCTTCCTTTGGGTACCCCAAACGCATTTCTGGTTGAGCTTGATGCGGAACCGCCGGTTGTTCGCGAAGTCTCCTCCAGACGGCGATGATGTCGCGATCTTCCCGGTCTTGGACAACGATGTCGCCGACGACGCCGATATTGCGCCGATCCGTTTCAAAGCGCGTGTCTCGCATACATCTCCTGGTATGTAGCCCCGCTGCTCTTCAGGCCAAACGGCATTGTCACGTGAAAGCGTAATCTTAACTTGACGAGTGATGAAGGAAGTCGCGAGCTGGTCGCCTTCTTTCATCGCTGACCGTGGTACCGAGTAGGCATCCGTAAAGCGACAGATTCGCACCGCGCTGAGTCTACCATTTGGTCGATGGGCGTAGGGAATGGATCTTTCGGACATGCCTTGTTGAGGCTGTGTAGTCGACACATTCTCCATTTCCGCCTTTCTTTTTACAAAGCACAGGTTTGCTAGCCACTCGGGTGGCGAACTTCTTTGATGAACTCCTCATGCCAAGAGCTTGGCTATTTCTCTCCTATGGCCACGCGCTTTCCTTCTTCGTCGGCTGCAGACGCCGGGCGACTGGGTCTAGACCTGTGCCTGATGTTCAGTGGAGTGCTGGCGACTTCCCTAGATCCCCTGCATGGAGGGCTTCCATGGCGCCCCGTTGGCGCGAGGAAGTCGACGAGCGCTTTCCTATTTGGCAGAAGCGTGGTCCCGATCCGAGCGGTTTTGGTCGGGTCCTCCGGGTCGACTCTCGATCGCCTTCGTGTCCCCGTGACTTGAAGGAGCCCGGTCCGGACTTGCTAGAGTCGGGAGCGGACTCTGAGGTGCCTGGCTCGAGGCCGGCGAGTTTGATGCGACGACCGCCGAGGCCAACTCGCGAATCGTTTTCGGCAGCTCGAGGCGTAGCTGGAAAGACGCGGTTACTGATCACCCCATGCGGCCGGCATCTTCACCAGGTAGGTGTAGTTGGGGATCGCCATGAACTTCGTAGCATGGTCTCCCTGTGATGGCGTGGTAGGAGCCGGAAAATCCACGACCTGGCGAAGGTGAGGGTTTCAAAGCGGTTAACCGGGCTCCCCTGACGTGACGGCAAAGTCGACCTGCCCGAGCGGGTGGCCTCGCCGCCAGGAACGACGCCGTGAAAGGGTGCTCGCTGGTCGTAAGGCTCGAAAGCGGGGATCCCTATGGCGCCGAGGGTCTCAACGTAGCGATGTTGAGATCGCCGCCACGCCCATGAGTACCTTAGTCAGCGCTTCGTTCCCACGATGGGATCAATGACGAGCGGTACTTCCCTGGTTGCCGGGACGGGTCGGGTGGTCGGGCTCGGCTAAAGGTGATCGGGACTCACCACCGAAGGTATTTAGGTACTACTGGCTTGCCGCTAACACCTCTACAGCGAAGCTTCGAGCTGCCTCCGGCCGGGCGTAGCTTGCCGGTCCGCCGAAGATCATGAGGCAACCGCCGGTCTTGGAAGCTGCGCCTGCCTTTCCGATCTCGTGGTCGGCGCCGAAGTCTTGCCTCTTTCCCTTTGCCCCGTGGCGCCGTGGGGTTCCGGAAGAAAACGCTCAGACTTCGCAGCCTCCGACATTTGTGCCTCGACGGTATCCGTGGTTCTGACATCGCATTTCCATCGCCTTCTCGAAGCGGTCGGGTTGCCGGCCCGCGCTTTCCCGATCGGGTCGGTGGTCGCGAATCAGGCGGTCTCGCGACCTGTTTGCCGTGGCGCTCGCTTGTTTCGGGGCGGCCTGAGGAGGGGCCGGCTCTGCCACCTCGCTTCGACTTCCTTTGTCGAAGATGACATCTACGGCCTCGGCCTGAGGCGTGGTTGGTGGCAATGTCCAGGAGTTCTTTGGTGGTCCTGGCTTCGCACACCCCGCTTATGGACCGTTTTGGCAGTAGATGAATGCCTACCGACATCGCCGCCGCGATGTCGTGAGCTCGCAGTAATCGCTGGGAAAAACGCCGGATGTAGTCCCGAGGTTCTCCCACTGGTCGCCGCTTGCAGCCTTCAGGTCCCAGGAATTCCTCGTCGCTTGTAGGTGCCTCGAAGTTGCTAACGGCGGTGCTTGAGATCGCCCACCCCTGATGATGTTGGCGCAGATATTCGAGCCATGCCCGCCGAGTCCGCCAAGTAGATGGGGAGGTATTGATGACAAAGAGGTCGTCCGTCGCTTCCCCCGCCCATGCGAGCGGTAATCTTCCACCACACACCGGGTTTGTAGCCCCATTTGGCTATGTTGGACCGGGCCGCCGAATCGGCAGTGAACTGCCACGCGACTCTCGACACGCTCGCGGTCTGGGCCATCGGGCTCGGCCGCGTCACGCCCATGAGCGCTTGTCGGGCGACGCATTTAACGGGGTCGCTCGCTCTTCGCTTGAGGGTGGTGCGAGCGCCGCGCTCGTCCCCCTAAACGCTGGTGCGCCGGGGGCGCGATGCCTGGGGTTGTCCGGAAGGTGACGCCGTTCTTGTTTCGCTCCGACGGCCTCGGCCGGGCGTTGCGCGCGGGCATCCAAGAGGCGTCTGAACGCCGCGATCCGTGGGCATACGCAGCCGCGCGTCGCCGCTTACCAGGCCCTGAGGTTCGTGGGTAGCCTTGGCCGCAGGATCGCCTGGCTCGAATGCCGCGAGCGATTGCCGCCGCGGCGATGTTTTTGGCCAGCGTGGGGAAAAACGATGAATCGTCCGGCCTCCCTAGCTACCGGTGGTGGATTCAAGGCGGCGCGAAGGCCGCCGCCAGCGCAGTGAGAGCAATGGCGAAAGACCGCTTCCAGTCGGCCTGGAGCTTGTCGAGCCTCGGCTTTTTGAGCTCGAAGCTCGCCGTTGCCGCCGCTGGCTGTCGGCGCGCGAGCACGGTGATCCTCCTCGTAAGTTGGCGAGAGTCTTGCGTGGCCGTAGCAGCTACCGCGCGGTGTCGGGTCGCGTAGCGTGGTCTCGTTTTATCTCTTCCTCCGCTTAGAGCCGTGGTCGGAGGAGTTGTCCGAGCGGTGGTCGCCTGGCACGTGGGTCGACCATTGCCACGCGAGTGGTCGCTGGCGGGTGCGACGCCATCGCCGATGCCTCCGCTGCGATCGCTTCTGGGGTGATGGGATTTCCTCGGGCGTGCTTCGCTGCCGGGGTCCGTATGGGGACCTCCGAGCCGAGGTCTCCGGCGCCGCCGCGGGCGTCAGGGTCCTCGCGACACTTGGCGCCGAGTATGGCGGCGGACGATCACTATCGTCTCGCCGTGGTGGTGACGGTCGAGGAGTCGAACGGATCGACGCGATCGGCATGGCGACGCCGGAGAAGGAAAGGGAACCGCCGAGGAAGCTAAGCGGAAAATGGCGGCAACGCTGCACAAAGCTCCCTACTCGCGCTGGCCAACCGCTTGTTTCGAGCACCGCCAATGAATTTGTATAGGTAAGAGGGGGTGGTACGCCTTCTCCTCGACGGCTTACTCGTGAGCACAAGATGTATACCGGTTCTGGCCAACGCCCCTACCTAGCCGTGGTGGGTTCGATTGTATTGATTTCCTAGTTGTCCGCTGCCTTACATGCTCGCTTCCTCCTTTATATAGGCGAGGAGGGAGGTTACACCTGCTGTTTTGAAAAAGAGAAAAAGATCAGAGTTTTAGTCGCCCCGCAAGTGGCGGCCGATGGGATCGCCATGGCCCCTTGCCCTCGGCCGCCTGGTCGGGCGAAGTTGCTCGTAGTAAATGCGAGAGTTGGGGACTTGTGCCGCCAAGGCGCTATCATTACGGCCAACATTTAATGCGCTCGATACGCAATAAATGCTGTCGCTTCTTCAGGGATTTCGCCGATTCGGTTCTTCCTCGCCAGCCGTGGCTTCGGGCCCCGACCGGCCTGGTTCGGCCCATGCGCTTTTTCGGGCCGCTGGGGGTACCCATGGCCTGGGTACCCGTCAAATCACTTTAGAGAGACCACTATCTTTGGTGCTGCCCTCATGTATGATGAAACTTATGAATCTTTTAAATGGCTATTCAATGCTTTCTTGACTAGCCACGGTAAGAAGGCGCCCAAGACCATCTATACTGACCAGGATGCGGCAATGGGAAAGGCAATCAGTGAGGTACTTACTAATTCATGGCATGGATTATGTACTTGGCATATTGGTCAAAATGCAATCAAGAATTTGAGCCGTCACATGGTTGGAGGGTCAAATATTCTTGGCGATTTCAAAGCTTGCATGTATGAGCATGAGGACAGTGCAACATTTGAAGAAGTCTTCAATGGCATGAGAAGCAAGGTTGTAAAGGAAACTTGGTTAGATAGCATTTACAAGTTAAAGGAAAAGTGGGCAGCATGCTATATGAAGGGTGTATTCACGTTGGGAATGCGAAGCACACAGTTAAGTGAGAGTTTCAATAGCAACCTCAAAAGCTATTTGAGTGTGAAGTTGGATATCCCTCGATTTTTTAACCACTTTGACAGGGTTGTACAAGAAAAGCGAGACAAAGAGCTACAATCTGAGTATGACTCGAGGAGAAAAATACCACGCTTACAGATGAGGACACCAATGTTGGTGCAAGCAAGTAAGATGTACACCCCCCAAATATTTCAATCTTTTCAAAATGAATATGAAAGATCTCTTGCAACCTATGCAAAACCATTGACTAATAGCAACGAGTACATTGTTGGAATGGAAATATTCGGTGACGAATCTTATGTTGAAGAAGAACAAACAGTTGTATGTACCATGGAGGGACCGACAGTTTCATGTAGCTGCCGTCTATTTGAGAGAATTGGAATATTATGTGCCCATGCAATAAAAGTTCTTGATTTGATGAATATAAAGCAATTGCCTGAAAATTATGTTCTCAAACGCTGGACAAGAAGAGTGCGTAGATCTATTGTTCAAGATGCTAATGGCAACAATGTCTTAGAAAATCCGAAGTTAGAAGCTTCACATTCTTATCGGCTTCTTTCTCACAAGTTTAGTGCCTTGTTCTCTCAAGCCTCTGATTATCCTGCTTGTGTCATGCTACTAGATAATGCATACGACAACTTGTCGAGAGAAGTGGAAGCAAAAATAAAAGAACTTACAGATGGCAATGATAATGAAAATGGAGCTAAACAGATCTCTCAAGAATCCCATACTATGTCACACACTATTGGTCTAAAGAAGAAAGAGGTTAAAAAGAGGGTCTCGAAGAGAAAGAGAGATTGGGTTCAAAAATTGCAAAAAACTATAAAGAAACAACCCACTACAAAGGTTGGTGTTCTATAATATATATTGTACTCTCTTATACAATTTGATATTACAATAGAAATTTGAAAAAAAAAATGATTGTCATTTATAGGGAGATGGCAAAAAAGAAAACACTCACCATCCGCAATCGGTGGAAAATAGTCAAGATTGGTTACAACAGAGTGATTTCATCGGAAGTTACATGCAACTATTGATGGTAAATACTAATCTATTGGTTATATTCTTATTTTTATTTTCTTGGTAATACTAATCACAATTATACATTCTCATGTAGGGGGGATCCAATGATGGTGATCACACTGACTTGCCAGTAAGAAGTGATAGATAGTCTTTTGCACAGTGACTAAGTTGGAATCAAAATTGCGTTTGAATTACTACATTTTGAAACTCCCTGTTTGTGCAAAAAGATCCTCAATACTGTTAAGAACTCATTTTGGCTATATTAGTGTTCTTGTGCATCCTAAATGATCATTTTGTGGATCTAATTTCAATATTCAGTTTTAGATTCTGTAGCATGTATGTGTAGTGTTCTAGTCTGAAGAAAAAACGCTTCAGTCTTAGCTCTTCGTGGAGTATTGGATGTAGATCCAACGGATGAAATCGTTGCTTTGTTTTTACTAACGCCAGCGATTCCCTGGGCCGGCCCATCTCTGGTCTGTGCGGGAGCTGGGGCTGCATGCTGCCCTGTGCGTGGGAGCAGGTAAAAAAGGCACGGTGCCGTTTGACTTGCGACGGCAGACGATCCGAGTCCGCTGCAAGCCTCGTATGGTCAGATGGCCCAAAAGAAAATGCTAGTAGTAGTAGGGCACTAGGATCTGCCCTCGCTGATTATACAGGTGAAATGAAATCATAGTAGGTGGTTAGAGCAAGTATAATTGTAAAATTTACTATATATTAATAGTAAATTAAAAATCAGTTTGTACAATAACTGTTTCTAAAAGTTATCTGTAGATATTTTGCAATAACTATCTCTTTTTTCCTGTACATAAATAATCTACCTATTCTTCCGTGCAAAACTGGCTACTAAACAAGAGCCAGCACTCTTTTCTTTCTTCTTTTCTCACTTTTCTATATAGATCAATACTTATATAAACATGTTAAGAATCAGTTAAGATAATTTTGTTGTACATGGCCTTAAACAGAGAGAGAGAGGAGGGGGGGGGGGGACCTATGTACAAATCGAGTTGATATCAGCTGCAGTAGTTACTGCCACTACAAGGCTATGTACTACCGTTTTTTTTCCCCGTCACTGTTCTGTGCCGGTTGATCTGTAGCGTTCGTGTTTTTATCCAACGGCCTGCACGGCGCACGGCTGGTCTTGGTCCCAACTCCCAAGCTAACAAAGGCCCAAGGTAGGGTTCGTTACGACTTACACATCCCTCGGTCTCAGCTCTGCACCCCAATCCTAAGGATTAGAAGGCGATGGCAATCCCAAGGATTAGAAGGCGATCTCTCGATCCTACGGCCATGGAGTGTACTGGACCTGGTACAAGCTAGCACTAGTAGGTTGCTCTCTTGAGATCTGTCATGGAAGAGTGGCTGCAAGTCAACTGTTCACCGTACTCCGGGCGGGCCTCTCCGGCAGACAGGTCTAACGGTATCCGACCACCGATTTCCGGTGTCCCTGCTCTTCTTGCTCCTTGAGCTACTCTAGCTTGGCCCAGTGCCTCGTCTAATTCAAGGAGATCATTAAGGCCGGAAGCTTAGGGCCGGTTACTTGAAATTTGAACCCTAGAAAGGTTGGTTTTAATTTGGACTCTGGACTAGATAGTACTCCCCGTCTTAGTTCATAATGTATGTATTTCTAATGATCTTATTTATAAATTTAGAGCGTAGCAAAATTGGTGCGATAATCTGTGTATACCTCTAATAAATATCTCCATATCTGCTGGTATTCTCTACATGCATGCTTTAAATATAGTTCTTAGAGATAAAAATTAGGGGTAGGTAATCTAGCCCTTTTCAATATCTTCTTGGTCTTTGTGCCAATAAGAAATGCGTCTTATAAACTAGGACATAGGGAGTAGCGCTAGTTACTACTCCCTCTGTTCCAGAATAGATGATGTTTTAGGTTGTTCCAGAATAGATGATGTTTTAGGATTTTAGGCTTCAACCAATGCATGTGTAGAAATGACTAAATCATCCTGCTTTATCAACTCACACGTTAACTTTGGATGTTGTGTGATACTCTGGTCCATGATAGTAAATAGCTTTGTGAATAATGAATTGCGGGGAATGCAAAGCAAGAAATAGTTAAAAATTATCTTGAAATTGTAGAATAACATGTATTTGAGAATAAAATTTGAAAGCTAAAACGACGTGTATTTAGTGATGGATGGAGTGGTTGGTGGTAGTCCTTGAGCCTCAAAATTCCAAGCATGATTAGTTCTCATGTGATGCTGCCATGGAAAATTGTGCATGCCAAAATATCTATGCATGTGGTTTTATTAAGAGAGAAGTCAATGGTGATAATGATATATATAGATACTAGAAGGTAAGAGTTCACAGGCCAGATTCAGCCATTTTTCTGAAACTTTTAATGAGCAACCCCACATATTTTGGCCACTTTGAGCCAAGAATCATTGCTTGATTCATACTCCCTCCGGTCTGGTAATATCTGTCGTTTTGGACATCGACACGGTCTTCAAAATACAACTTTGACCGCTAATTTTTATTATAATATATTTATAAAACCCAATAAAATTATAATATTATGAAAGTACTTCTCGAGACAAGTCTACACATATAATTTTTATATATCCAATTTAAATATTTAAAAATATATTATTAGTCAAAGTTTCGAAAGTTTGACTACGACTATGTCCAAAACGACAGATATTACCAAACCGGAGGAGTATTTGGTAGTCTTCAACTCCTCACCCTGAAGACTATTCACATTTGGTAGGAGTGGAAGCGATTTGCAAGGGTAGGGAGGGGACACATATGTTCATATTCAGAGATCAGAAACCACGACGATGGTAATCATTCATGGCGCCATTAACGAAAGGGAAGAAGCTATCAGAAACGAAACAGAAATCATGAATCTTGAAAGTTAGATCGCATAATCGTGAATCATCGAGCGATACTGCTACCTCCAATTGTGAAAAAATGTAAGCTGTTTGAGACACTGGCGTATGGTCCCGAGCCACCTGACTCCGAAACTAGCAGCTCCACCACAGCAGCCCATCCACCGGTCCTGGCTCCCGTTTTCATGCGAGGAACAGGGATGAGTCCATCACCCAATCGCCCATGGATAGGAAGACCTGCATGGACACGGTTGGTCAATTGCTCTCATGGCAACCACACTTTGGTGTGGGAGAGTTCAACGCTTTTATAGCCTTATTGCATCTTTTTTTTCTATAAATCTTGTTTTCATATAAATGTAATTGTAAAAATAATCCTTCCCTCCATAAGCAACCCTCCATGAGCAAGAAAAACACCTCTCCGGTGATTTTTGGTTTTTAATTATACAAAGGCTTATGATTTTTAAAAATTCAGTTAAAAAACCCACCTCTTTGTTGAGGCCTTGATTTTTTAACTTCTAAACAATAAAAAAAATCCGTCTGTTTGTCAGTGAATGCTTGTAACGAAGCTCTAAACCGAATGGTTTGTCAAGCTTAGAGCATCTCCAAGAGGGGCCTTAAATATGATCCTAATTTGAATTATAGGGCTTTTGAGGAAAAGATTAACTCCAGCAAGAACCCTAAATTGTTAAAATCTAGCAAATTGTTTTAGGGCCCCTGGGAGAGTAACTATATTTAGCAACTCTGATATTGAGCCCTATCTTCGTTGGGTTTTAGGGTCTAATTGCTGAAGTGAATATTTCGTTGGAGCCCTAAATCTAATTAGTTGAGATCCTAAATTAAAGTTTAAGGCTCGTTTTTAGAGCTTTCTCTTGGAGATGCTCTTAGCATGGAATCTCTCCCAAATGGGAATTAGCTGTGGCATCTCAGGATTCCACCAGATTGTCTTACTTTGCAGAGAGAGAGAGAGAGAGAGAGAGAGAGAGAGAGAGAGAGAGAGAGAGAGAGAGAGAGAGAGAGAGAGAGAGAGAGAGAGGATTAGATACACGGCACATTTTCAGGGAGGCCCCGGATCGGTTCGACCTTGACGGCTGACCTAACAACTAAATTCGTATTTAATCATTGCGACCTATAATCATTCTTTCCACTCTTTTGGGTTTCAATCCTCCTTTTTCTTTTTGCTCCTCCTTTTGCGTTGGTCGACACATCAAGTATGCCCCCAATGCACGCCCTGATTGCAGCTGGATCGAATTATCCGCTTCCTTTTCCCTCTAATTAACCCTTCAGCCCATTTTTTTTTATATATATATTTTGTCCGCGGCGACTAGCAGATTTTTACGTCCATCTGCGAAAAGATGAGCTCAGTCCAGGTGCACTGTTTCCTGCGAAGAGAGAGAGAGAGAGAGAGAGGAACAACTGAAGGAAATGCGCGTTTTTTTTGCATCATCTTTTGATTCGGTCATGGAATGGATCGATCAATCATTCCCGGGTGTCATGATGAGGCAGTGGGTTCGATTCAATTCTCGATGGATTATCAATTTATCATCGTTGTTATTATCTCCAGGCTGAGAAACAGGGGCCATACCCTCAGATCTAGCTCGCTACAGTGGCCTCCTGCGTGCATGGATCGATCGCTCATATGCTGCTGCTGCTGCTGGCCGGAGCATCATCGCCTATCCGATTGCCGCCGTCGTTTTCGGTCCAACCGCTCGACAGCCGCGTCGTCGAGGCACCCGAGATCGACACCGACGACGACGCGCCGGCGATCCCTTTCCATGGAAAACAATCCATTTGGGTTCTGGACGCGGCCGGGCGGGTGATTCCGATTCGCTGCAGGGCGCGGCTCTCCCGCGTGTTCTCGAATAAAAAAGAAATTTTACTGCATGGTGCACGCGATTAAGAGGGGTTTTAAATATGATCCTAATTTGAATTATAGGGATTTTAGGGAAAAGATTAACTTCAATAAAGACCATAAATTGTTAAAATTTATCAAATTGTTTTAGAGCCTCTAGGAAAGTAGCTATATTTAGCAACTCTGTGATTGAGCCCTATCTTCGTTGGATTTTAGAGCCTAATTGCTGGAGTGAATATTTCGTTGGAGCTCTAAATTTAATTAGTTGGGGCCCTAAATTAAAGTTTAAGGCTCATTTTTAGGGCTCTCTCTTGGAGACGCTCTAACGTCGTACGCACGATATCGATCACTTGCCGTGGGCAGATCTAGGTAGGTAGGGTGTCGGGTATGCACCGGTATTCTAGAAATCTGATAAACATCGGGAGGAGATTGCCTTTTCAATATGCTAAATTCGTTGTTTTAATTGATTTTGATTTTGATGTATTAGGATTTTTAAATCATTACAACTATTTCTATGTACTTTTAGCAAATTTTACCTAGAGCACCATGGTGCCTGGTCACTATGATCCAAAATAGATATTTTCTCTATTTATTTGCATTCAAAAATTTTGAAAATTTTCAGGATGTTGAGTTTAACCGGTTTACTAACTAGTTCAAACAAGTTTGAAATAAAATTCGAACTAGAATTTCTTTTTGTATGTGCTGATTATATATATAAATCAGCAAAGCATGTGATCTAAATTTGTTCAAATCTTTGAATTCGAGTACTTTTTTTTAAAAAATTGTGTTTCATTTCAATTGTTATAGATGAGTATATACCCTAAAACTGAAATTTAAAAAAAAAAACCTGAATTGGACTTGAATTCATGCATTTAAAATCATAGTGTTTGGGCACCATGGTGTCCTATTACGACGTATGTATATGTATATGTATAGGATTTACGATGTTGCAAAATTATTATACAGGACTATAGAGTTATTTATATATATAATATAGACATGCTCGTTGAAAGTTTTCCATTTTGACGGCTGATAGGCCCCGAGGCGTCAAGAGGAAGGATGCAAACCGCTGGACCAAAAGAGCGTAGGCTGCAAGCTCTGCTCCAGCCCAACGAGACGTACCTTGTGCTTGACCGACTGAGGCATTTGGAAAAAGAACACGTGATGCTTGTGCCGGTTCGCATGGCGGTGCGTGCACCGCCGATGCACGTCACGTACCCGCTCGCCGCTCGCCAGAACGGAATGAATGCCATGGCCTAGGACCAATGTTCTTCGAGGGAAAGGTGCTGATCAAATCGAAATGGGATGGAGACTTGGAGAGTGAGCTGAAAGAGTGGTAGTCTGGTCTAGTCTCTGAACTGTCCTGGCAGTAGCTACCGAGAGGTGTTACTGCTAGAGTAGCCAGGAGCGCTCCTATATCTATATGCACCAACATTAGGCAAGGCTTCAAAGTTTAAACGGATACTGATATACTCCCTCTGTCCTACAAAGAGTGCATTTCTAGGATTTTTAAGACAGATTAGTGTGCAAGGTAAATGACCAATGTGACCCTCATTACTCCATACACAAGCATGTTGGTGCTTCGGTTTCCACAAGCACTTAAATGAGCATGCATACACTTACAGCTGGGCCCTACGGACTAGAAATGCACTCTTTGTGGGACAAAATTTGAACACTAGAAATGCACTCTTTGTGGGACAGAGGGAGTAAGCTTTTACGGCACAGTTTGAAGCATAATTATCAATACCGTACCTTGCCGGCCGGTATAGCCCATTTTGACCCCTAAATATGTATAAAATAGACAATGCATACAAAAAGGAAACCGGTCATTTCAACTTTTCCGCTAAAAAAACATCTCATTTACTAAGTCAAATCATTGAGAAGTGAGCGTAGCTCACTTGGCACTGAGCGTGTTGACGTGTAGAATATGCGTGAGTTGTATGCATCCTTGTACTCTAAAAAAACCCATCGTTTGGAATACAGTGAATTTTCCTGATTTCTATCAGAATTCAACTGTCTCCTGTGAGAAAATACCAGTTACATGCCCGTGCGTTACTACGAAAAACAAAATTGATAACGAAAAATAAAGATTAAAAAAAAAAAAAAATTATTTCACAAAATCAAACATTTATCTTTAACGCTTCGTTTCTTGCGAAAGCTGGCTAATTAAAGCAACGCTTCGTTTCTTGCGTAGGGTAATTAAGCAGGGCAATTAAGCGGCAATTAATGACATGGGAAGAACGGACCACTGCCACCAAGTGCTGCTTTAGAATAGTAGAGATAAAAAATTCTTATGAAATCTCTGCATTCTAAAAATGGAGCCTAGGTACTGATAGCTCTTTTATATTCAGAGAAAAGGTGTCACCCTCACAATTTTTTTGTTAAGCATGGCATTCATCACGTCCTGGTGCTTTCGCTGCATGATAGAGTTTGGCGCCTCACAGCGACGTTTAACCTTCAGAATGTCGAGCAGGAAAGCGACCATGGAGACCCAAATTCCTCGGCATTTCCAGCGGCGGCCAAAGCACAGCAGATCTGAAGCGACCGATTCAATCCGTGCTCGTAGCCTTTCATGAAGCTCTACGATATTTATACAACTTTTTTAAAAAAAGGAAAGCACATAAGCACCTCTCACATACTTGCTTCCAGGGTTCTTAAAATCCGTATTCTGATTTTTGAACGATTTTGCATTTTCGATTATCATGAAAAAATCGCTTGAAAATCGTATGAGTTCGAAGTCAAAAGCTTTTAAATCGGCGGTCAAACTTCGCAAAAAAACGACTGATTTTAACAGTTTTTTAGCTAATTTTTTACTATTTTTGAGATTTTCTTTTTCAAATTTCAAGCTTTTCTTTATTTTTAGCACACTGAATGAAAATTAAAAAATTAAAAATATGAATAAATACAAATTAATCTATAAAACACCTCAGATAAATTTTAATAATTTTTTAATTTATTTAGTGCTTCTAGAAAATCAAAAACAAAAATTAATGAAAAGAAACAGGGGCATTGTCAGATTTTTATAAAAATTTACAACCTTTATCATGCTTTGTAATTTTAATGGAGTAATAATTAGTGTACCTACAAAAATCAAAAAACATAATAGCATATACAAAGATAGTAGTATTATCATAATTCTAAAAAATACACACGAAAATTTTACATAATCATTAAAATTGCCTCAGAACCTCACAAAATATTTTTCCAGAAATATTATACTCATTTAGTGCCCTTAGAAAATCAAAAATAGAAGAGCATATACAAAGGCAGCAGCTCTGTTAGAATTTTTAAAATCTACACATGTCTGATAACGATCTGAAAATTTTACAGCATCGTTAGCATTGTCTCAAGATCTCACACCAAAATTTTCGAAATTTGTTGATAAATCTTTCCAGTTTTTCTAAATTTTTTAATTTTAAATTTGAACTTGACCGGTTTTTATTACATAGCCGTCTGGATACACGCGCGATTTTTACTCAAAAATTGTGATAAATCTCATACCATTTTATGAACCCTGCTTGCTTCAAAGTATACCTAGAAAGAGAGGTGTCGGAAAGAAATTGTGCACATGAGTGGGAGAAAGACAAGAAAGACTGACCTGATGCTGACAGTGACCGGAGATGCCTTGGGTTACCATGGCAGAACACCATTTGGAGTTTGCCTCCATGCTTGTCCACGGAAGAAAACTGCATAGATCCTAAATAAGCTGCTGTCGCTAACGGAACGGTTGCATACTGGTCGCTCGATTTCTTTAGAACTAAGTACGTTTTGCTGTGAGCCGCTTCTTAACATGAAACACCGTTGAGCGACCGGTTAAAAGGGAAAATCGTGCAAAAACAACTATAAAATCCATTGTATGAGTTGTTTTTGGTGCTGTCTGTAGATGATGTGGAGATGCATTATAGACCGCTGTTGTCTATACCACTGTACATGCCCTTAACATGAAACACCGTTGAGCGACCGGTTAAAAGGGGAAATTGTGCAAAAATAACTATAAAATCCATAAAATTTCGCTCGTTCGCATACCAGTGCTCTTGGCGTGCACGGGCAGTTGGGTATGCATGGCACGGTTGAAGGACAGGGGATGGGTGTATAGGTATGCACCGGGACTCTCAAAAAAGATAAAAGATCTTTTTTTTTTTCATTGGATTAAATATGTTGATTGAATCGATTCGGATTTTAGTTGTTTGGAATTTCTAAGACCTTGCAACTAGCCATATTGTATTTTTAGCAAATCTCAAAAATGCGTGTGTTCGATTTATAATATTACGAAATCACTGCACAAGACTGCAGAGTGTGCGTGTGAAATGTGCATCCCATTGAAAGTTTTGTAGTCGCGCCACTTGGTGTACCATGGCAGCAAGAATGCGATTTTTTTTAAAAAAATAATCATTTTTATATGTAAATTACAAAAATATAACTTGATTTTTTTTGGCAAAAATTGACGTAGTTCCTCCAAGACTGAGACCGCTCCAACGGTCTAAGCACCCATACTGAGTCATGTATACCTCTCAACCACAAGCATTTAAAGTCCACGTCATGCACCACAGGATTCAATGAAAGACTTTGACAAAGCCACCCGCAAAGATCTTCAAAACTCATGTGATCCGGATTCTGATAGTACAAAACACACTGCTGAAAACTACTCAAATCATCCCCGTATCGTATGGCCACTCCTGAACTTCTCCTTCACCGTAAAACACTTTGAATGCATCCATAGCAGACATACCTACTGGAATACAAAAGTAATATTTTATAACATATGTAAGTAATATTTGACATACGAAATAATGGCCATTGTAATAGAACTATTTATATTTGTTCCGTTTCAACAACCAACATCATTTCATATACTCTCTACATGTTTAAATCTATCAACAATATTTGCATAATAAATATTGCATAATACAAATTACAATGGAACTACATGTTTAAATCTACTAACAATATTTGCATAATGAATTTGAAATAGCGTACTACGACCCTAACAGTTTTTCGGTTTGTGCTGCAATTTTTCTAGGCTGCCCTAACAATCTTCTGAGACTACCTATATTTTCCCTAACTATATATCAATTATACTGACGAAAAAAATAATTATATCAAAGCGTAAAACAAAATTAACTAGGTACTACATTTTTTGGCTATCCTAACAGTTTTCTGAGACTACCTATATTTTTTCTAACTACATAACAATTATACCGACAAAAAAATAATTATATAAATGCGTAAAACAAAATTAATTAGGTACTACATTTTTTTGGACTACTCTAATAATTTTCTAAAACTACCTATATTTTTCATAACTACATATCAATTATACCAACAAAAAAATCATTATATAAATTACTAACCGACGAACAAAGAACAAACGACGAACGAACGAAGAACGAAACACCAACAGAGGAAATTATCTCTTCTTCTTCTTCCTTTTCTTCCCCTCCTACCTCTTCTTCTCCTCCTCTCTCCTTCTGCCGCCGCCGCTCATCCGGCCGCTCCCTCTCTCTTTCTCTCTTTCCCGCTCCCTTTTTCTTTCTCCCCCCGGTCCCTCTTTCTTCTCCCCCCCCCTCTCTCTCACCCGGTTTTTGTCGGAACGCGCAGCCCACCCTTTCTGTCCGATCGCGCCAGCTCAGCCACCCTCGCGCCAGCACACCGTGACCAAAGCAAGTCGCACCACCTCATCGTGATAAAGCGGTATGTGGCCTTTGTCGCGCCACGGTGGCGCGACCGGTGCCCAGTCGATGCCACGGTGGCGCGATAGATGGACACTTTTTCAAAAAAATAAAATAAAAGAAGTATATTTTGTAATTCACGAATAAAAAAGATTATTTAAATTTTTTTCGCAAGAATGCACAGTGCTGCAGCGCACAAGGAGATGCACTGATGCAGCGAGGAGCTATAAGAGGCAGGGATCGTAGAAAAGCGACCTGTAACCTACGAAAATTTGGGGGAGCGTGACGTGCGTTTGTTCTAACCGCCGAGAGGAAGGTGACAGAGGAATACGTAGCAACAGGACACGGAACGATAAGGTAGAGAGAGCCATTCGCCTACGTATACGAGCTCTGATTGCCGGCGATTGAAAGGGAAGTAATCTAATATATTCTTAGCTTTAGATTCACGGATCTGATGAAATTAAAAATACTTAATTTTACTATATCCGTAAATGTAGCGAAGTTGAAGCTCTGCCAAATATAACCTAAGTTATCTCTAGTGAAACTCCGGCGTTGCTGCCAATCCGGGGATAGTCCTACCGGTACGGCGAACCCCTGATTTTCTGGCCAGCGACTCCCGCTGGCGCTAACTCTGTAAATACTTCAGCTTTAACAACCTCATGTCTGTAATTGTGAATCCCACAATAATAACTATATCATGGTGAAGTCATGATTCTAGAAAATAACAAGATCTGTATCTATGTTGCTAAGCTGAAGCGAAAATGACGGGGGCAGGAACATTTGTGATAAGGTGGGGATAGCCATCACCATAGACAAAATGCAGTAGTACATGGGTTCCATACAGCTACAGAGCTACTTGGCCAGCTCATACATATTAGGAAGAGGTGCTTGTAATATCTGCACCATATATTATACACAAACTATTGATTGTTACGTTATATTAATATAATCCCAGAGATTTTGAAAGTGTCACATCGCCCTACAGGCAGAATATGATAAACAAATTCGTCTCTTAAGAGCCTAAAGACTGTTAGCTTCAGAGTTCAGAGCTTCACTTGCCACTGCCACTGATGTTGTGCTTGGACCTCCCTATGTACAGATTATCAATCTTGTTTCTTGATCAATGATCTACGCTGATTAGAACTCCATTTTCATGTGGCCTGCTTGCAACTGACCTGCGCCAATTACATAATTCACGCGCGTTAGCGAAATGTCATACAGAAGGTGCACAAGGTTTTATAGCAGACCATTTCAAATCAATTCGTACCAACCATGAAAGCTCTGTGCTGAAACACCATTCTCCTGGCTCTGCCCATTGTCAATATGGAAAACGCTTGGGAGATCATCCTCCCAGAAGTTCCTTTGCTGAAAGATGCACACGGACCATATTAGGATAAAATTCCTAGTGATCCTTCGTTAAGTGGATAATAAATTCTTTTGGCAACAATCACCTGCAAGTTTGCGCTGGCTGTTCCGTCCTGAAAAGCATATTGTGCATTTGCATCCTGAGACAGAGCCAAATCTAATTGATTCAGGGTGCACTGACTCTCCATGCTGTTTGGAACAAATGATTGGAAGACATCTCCTTGGTTGCTAAATGGGAAAACCGAATCGGCACTTTCAAGCGAGAAAACCGAACTCGCCGAAGGGCGGCAGGCTTGGTACATCTGAATTGTGTTAGGGAGGATGTAAGTAACAACTCATTCACTACATCACCAGACATGATAAGCAGGAGAGAGTTCAAGCTCACGTCTTTGTGCAGGAGTGTAGGCAGGTTACTGAAGTCAGGTGGATTCACAGTTGCCAGCTTCATAGACAGGAACTGAACCCGCAAAACAGTGAAATTGATCAGATTTTTAGTGCCGCACCCTGTGGCGTTAAACAATATCAGCGAGGCATGCTCTTACCTCGACTTGCTGTTGCAGCGACTGCACGTAGTTTATGATCTCATCAAGCATGAGCGCCTTGCCAATCACCTACAATTACAAACAAAATTTTGGCCCATCAAATTACCAACCTTGTGCAAAAGGACTATCGACTACTAGTTCTTTCCGGTTTCTCGTTCTGAAATACTAATTAGTACCTTGTTGCATCCTGGAACCAGGTCCTGGAGAACCTTCATCCTCTGGCTGATCCTCTCTCTTCTCACCTGTCAATGTAAATGGCAATTCAATATACCGCCAACGAATTCGACACACTGAAGCAAGCATAGAAGCATCATGAACAGAATTGTACCCTCTCTGCGAGGCTGTGGCTGTCAGTTGCCTGCCCTCTCCTCGCCCGGACATGGACGTAGTCCTTGGGGGGCTCCACTGGCTTGGCATTCTTCCCCTTGCCCGGCCTCTGCCCGCCGTCCTCAACGGAGCTGTCGCTCCCGGCCAGCTCCGCCTTTGGCTTCACCGGGCTCATCTTCTTCTCGCCCTCCTCCGTCTTGCACCTCTTGGCATCCGATTCCTTCTGCTCCCCTACCTGAAACCGCAATTGACGCAGCCGTCAGTGCCAGTGGCACGCAGCAAGAGCGAGCCGGCCCAATTTGTCACCAACAAAGCGATGCTCACCTGGCAAGAGGTGCTCAAGGAAGGCTCCTTGGCTTTGCCTTTGGCCGCCGGCGCCTTCCTCTTCTTGGCATTGGCGTCTTTCATCGCGGAGGCAGGGTCGGACACGGAGGACGCCTCCCGCGAGCCGCCGCCGCCGAACTCGCCATTGCTCGCGGCGGGCGCCGGAGGCGGCATCCCGAAGAGCCCGGCGGCCCCGGCGAAGCGCTGCCCGTTGAAGCTGGACAGCCGCGCCGCCCGCTCCGCGAACCCCGGGTCGCCGCAGAACTTATCCAGGCAGTCCCCACCCTCGCCGGCCGCCGCCGCCGCCACGGTGCCGTCCAGCACCGGCATGCCGCCCAGCACACCGAAGTCAAGCCTCGGCGACGAGTTGAGCAGGCTGGCAATGTAGTCGCCCCCGCCACCGCCACCGCCGGCACCGGTCCTACCCTCCATCGCCGCCGCAAGAAGCCAAACACCGGGACACCGTCCAAGAACCACCCTTTCCTCGCCAACTCGAGCAAAGGCGCCTCCTTGAGGTGGCGAATCGCAAGCGGAGGCGCAGATTTTATAGCAGAGCGAGGAGGACGAGGAGAGACAGGGGAGGAGAGCGGTGGATGCTTGAGGGATTGGGCTATGGGCTGGAGGTCAAACTGAAGAGGTGGTGAACTGGGGAGGATGCCCCGCTGCAGCTTGGGGGGGTGGGGATTGGACTCCAATGGAATCCTTGTTCGTTCCAGCCTTTTCGGTTTGGGACGAGAGGGTGCTGCTTTTCCAGGCCGCGCCACTGCCCGCCTCCTTTTAAGGTCGCCCACCGCCGGCTCGGTAAACTGGCGGGCAGTAGTAAATCCTTAAGACCGGCGGTGGCCTCGCTCTGGGAGGGACGATGGCCAGGTGTGGATCGCCTACAGTTGGCCTGCGAGCATCTACAATGTGCGTTTTCTATACGCGCTCTCTCAAGTACCATAGCACTAGTCGGATGCTGGGATTGTTTTTCGAGAATTGCTTTGATGCATTCGTCCGATATGAGTGAATCCAGGGTTATTCCTGATTTTTTATTATCGGAAAAATTATTTGAAAATCGTTAAAAATCGCATGGTTTTGAAATACAAAATTTTGAAGAAAAATAATATCTCAATCTTCCGATTTTGAACGATTATCGCTCGATTTTGACTGGCCAGTTGAATGTTTCTTAAAGCCCGATTTTTTGAACGATTTTCTCTCGAATTTCATCGATTATCGCGATATTTATGTCCCATGATTTTTTTTTAATTTTTTGAATTTAACCGGTTTATTAGCCAGTTTTAAATGTTGTACCATGTGCTAAAATGTGTGCTAAAATGACATAAATCAATAATATAGTTACATGCCCGTGCGTTGCTACGAAAAATAAAATTGATAACAAAAAATAAAGATTAAAAAATAAAAAATTATTTCACAAGATCAAACATCTATATTTAACGCTTCGTTTCTTGCGAAAGCTGACTAATTAAAGCAACGCTTCGTTTCTTGCGTAGGGCAATTAAGCAAGGCAATTAAGCGGCAATTAATGACGTGAGAAGAACTCACCACTGCCACCAAGTGCTGCTTTATAGTAGTATAGATATGTGCTAAAAAAAATTAAAACCATAGTGCGATAGTGGGATCCATCATCGATCTGCCATCCTCTTTATTTGCTCCTCTTTTTCCTCTTCTTCCCCAATTGCAAATAGACCTAAGAGGCTAAGAATATCTTAAGGGTCCAACACGTAGTGACTTCAGTGGCGGTACTAGGGGTGCCGGGTATGCCTCGGTACCCCCAAAAATTTTAGAAACGCTATACATATATTTATGTTTTCAATAGGTTAAATTTGTTGATAAATTTATTTTAATTTTGATAGTTTGAGATTTTTAAAACCTTAGAACTATTTATATTACTTTTAGCAAATTTCAAATATATATGTTGTATTTATGATATTACAAAATGATTATATAAGACTATAAATTTATACGTATGAAGTGTGCACATGAAGGGATTACAATACCATTTTGAGCTCGAAAATCACCACTGCTCGTCACCGATTTTCGTCGAAAATCGGTAGAAACAGAATGGTTTCGAAATCAAACTCTTTGAACTCGGCGGTAAAAAAAATTGAAAAATGACTAATTTTGCCGATTTTCGACCGGTTTTCTTCGAAAATTCGGCAAACTAAGCGAAACAATTTGGAAACCGATTTTTGATTGATTTTCGAGCAATTTTCACCAATTTTCGAGTGGTTTACGTCGTATAAAATTTTCTGAATTTTTTGAATTGGATCGGTTTATCAACCGGTATAGTTTATCGAACCGGCTCGATACAATCGTAAATCATATTTTTTATTAATATTTGAAACTATGTGCACACCCATCAAAATTTTCCTAGTTCCACCACTGAGTGACTTCAATCGGTAACTTCAGACGAGTGTCACATCAGTTGAACTTGCCAACAAAACCACCTATTTCAATACAAAAATACCAAAAAAAATGGTATACCATTACATTTTAAACCAACGGTATAGCGATCGGCCGTTGGATCCATCTCTTCCTCGTGTGCACGAGATCTACCGCTGAGCTCTCCGCCCCAATCCTCTTAGCCATGGCTCATCCCTCAACTTGCCATTGACGGTTCACCACGCCCTCCGATTGTAGAGGAAGGCCAGAGCTGGGGGAGTGACGAAAGTAGAGAGGACGAAGCGGCGTGGGATGGGAGCAGAGGCGTATCTGCCCCACCAGTGCCCCACCGACTCCTCCATGTATACTATATATATATTAGCTTTGGACGTTTTAGGCCCCGTTTGATACGGTTCTAGATTTTAGTAGAAACGGAAACGGTTTCAGATTCTTGGTAGAAACGTTTCAGGTAGGAAACTGTTTAGTACGGTTCCAGATTCGAATAGAAACTAGTAGAAACGGGGTTGAGAGTGTTTCAGCCACGACGTGGAAAAAGAAGAAACGTTACGAAAAGAATTGTTCCGAGTTTTAGACCGTTTATCTGGGTTTCTCTCAGATTCTAGTAGAAACAGCTGAATTCAAGTTGCCAAACGGGGTCTTAGTTTTAGCCCCCCTCATTCCAATTTTCTGGATACGCCTCTGGATGAGAGGGACGAGCGATGGGGGAGACGAGCTGAGGGATCGGAGGTGGAGGTAAAGAGGGAGGGATGACACACGAATAGTTGGATGCTATACTGTTTGGATCGATCTGAATGATATAGCGTGATGTAGTAGCTCTCGTTCCAATATATAGTAGCTTTAGGGTGATCTAGTGAGGCTATTGAATCTCCCTTCAACATTCAGGAAATGCTCCAAGCTTGGCCCCAATGATTTAATTGAAGCTATGATAAGCTACCAACAAGTCATTAGAACTTAGAAGTTATCATCCTTCTTGACTTGGTATGCCTCTCTTCTATAGATAGTTAGAACTTGTTGTCCATGTTGGAGCATTGAGGATCGCTGGAGGGGAAAATAAAAAGATTGATTGCAGGATTGGACGAGTGCTAGTTCATTTTTACCTCAACTAGGGAACAATTAATCCTTGAAATCACATTGACCATTCGCGGCTGTGATGTGCTGTGGATTTTAGCGGATGGTCAAGATTAATGATTGACTGCTATCGTGTGCTACGTGCATGTATTCCTATGTTTAAAATATTGCCTTCATCTTTCTATCAGGACATAATTAATAAGAAGCAAAATGGAAATATCCACACAAAAAAAAAGTTGTGAAACATAAGTTGTCGTGTGCATCATGCCTCACACATTGCAAATACTCATGTCTGAATTTAGTGACGGTCCAAACTTCTTTCTCTCCTTTCTTTCTGATGGAGTATTAATTGGACATTGCCAGTGAAATAAAGGGGCTATTTAGACATGAGAAAATTAGCTATTGTATGCAAAATTTGCACACGCATGCCAATAGGTACTAGGCAATAGGCATTTATACATGCATGCTAATAGGCATTAGTAGCTGCTTATATGTAATACTTCTAGATCCTGCTTCAACGAGAGAAAATAGATGTATTTTGGAGCAGCTTCTGCCTAATTGTTTAGCCAAAAAATAGCATTTGAGATAGGTCCATCGATTTTTTTTTTTTTTTTTTTTTTTGGGGGGTGTAGAACTCGATGGCCCACACACATCTTGGGCAAGATTATCCTCGTGGATAATTCGATCTGCCTAACACCTCGTCACCTTCTCAGTTCATTGTTTCCATTGAAGCGATCGACATTTTCGTGCCTGCATAGTGTTGAGATTCAGAGAGCTGCAGGGATTACTTCTACAACGGGGACAGGAGGCCCCATCCTTGCTTGATGCCACGGCTTCCTTGAGCTCAGGAACTTGATGCATCAATGGAAAATTATATCTCACAAAATTAAGTGCAACCAGGGCTAGCAAAAAAAAAAAAAAAAGCTTGGTATGGCTCAAATCAAAATTGATTCGATCACAATAGTTAATGCGTTTAAAATCAAAGTAAGTCCATTTCGAACGAAAGATGTTAATGAGACCCGGCTCGATGGTGACTTGTTAGCTCGAATTTGAGATAACCACTTAAATGATTTTACGTCGAATTATATCAATTTCGAAAGAAGCTCAATGATCAACCCTAATTACAACAGCTATATAGTGCTCATAGATAAACAAGAAAGAACTTCCAAGTACCTGCACGGTTTCGATATTATTTGATAGAAATTCAGCTTCAAGACTTTAATGAAAGCTAGCCAAGTCTATATATACATATATACATATATATACACACACATTAATTGGAGGCCTTCTTAGAAGCCCTACGTTAATTCCAAGAGGGGAAAACGCTAGAAATTTCCACATTAATCAAAGAAAAAGAAAGTGCTAGAAATTTCTACGTTAATCTGAGAAAAACAAAAACAAAATCTTGGCCGTCCAATTTCCCTTGGTGATTATGTATACAGCTTAGATTGGTGACATGCAATGAAAATTGCTACCGAAGCAGAATAGAAACTAACCCAAAAAAAAAAAAGGCATGCAAGCCAAGTAGGAAACTAACCAAAAAAAAAGGATTGTATGCATGCATGCACACAGCCGGATGCAATTCTGCAAGCCGAGTAGGAAACTAAAAAAAATAGAAGAAGGATTGCATGCATGCACACAGCCGAATGCAATTGTGCAAAAAATATCGAATTAAAAAAAAAATAGCCCATACGGATGCACGGGTTGACTAGTTAACTAAACTGTATGAAAATTAGTCAAGTTGCAATGGTAAGGGATGACATAGTTATCTTGGGGCGCATCATTTTACATCGGATATGTTCTTCTCCCCATCATTTCACAGTTGCAACATAACTAAACTATATTCAAGTAGGGCTGGAAAAAAAGCTCGTTGAGCTGGCTCGGTGGCTCGTTTCAAAATTGCTCTGATTAAATTTATTTTTCTTTTAAAATAAAAATTAGTTGATTTGGAACCAGAGTCAACTTCGGCTCGGCTCGTTAGGCTCGGCTCGTTAAGCTCGGTTCGAAGTTGGGTCTCAAACAATACAAGAGACTATAACAAATAAGAATAAATCAGTGTCGAAGAAAGCTCGAAAAAAAGTTCAACTGGCTCGTTATCCAATTCAAGTGGCTTTGAGCATCTGTTTTTCCACAGTAAGCATATCAGAACTGCGCGTTCAAACTAAGTTCAGGTGTAATAGTTTTGTACGGCGAAACCATGATGGATTTCTTGGCAAGAATTTGACGGCTCACAAGTAGGGATGAAAACGGATCGGATAGTTTCCGACCGATCCGGATAATTTTCGGATACGGATTCCGTCGGATCGGATATTTGTCGGATAGTATCGGATCGGATACGGATACGGATATTTTTTGTCGGATACGGATACGGATTCGGTAGCTCACTATCCGTCGGATACGGATACGGATTCGGATAATCCGGATAGTGATGGATCGGATATCCGGATAGTGGGCTGGGCCAAGCTACTCTTTTGGCCCAAAAAGGTTACTAAATTTTAACTTGTTTTCTAATTTAATTAATCCATAAATCAAGTTTCAATTATTAAAATTAGCAAACTAGCTCCAAAAATTATGAAATTTTTTGATAAAATTCCTAACATAGTCTATAATTTTTACAAAAATTATTTTTAAAATTTATTGTATTTTAAATTTTCTAAAAAATTAAAAAATGTTGTCTTTAATAGAAAAATATTTTAAATAAGTAGCTAAAATGTATAAAAACTCATAAAATACATAATTTATTATTTTAAACATAATTTAACAAATAATACAAATCTTGGGGTCATTAAATGTAAGTGTTATATATGTTTTCTAGAGATATGGTAATTAAGTATTATCAAACTTTTTGTGTATTCTATATTTGTTTCCATTTGTATCTCTGAGCAAGGATCAACTTTATTTTGTGTTTTGATCTACATGTATGATGGATTAATCGTATGTACGTGATGAACTAAGTCTTACATAATTTTGTTTGCAACATAGTATCTAACTATTGTCTAAGTGAATGAAAATGCTTATATTTATTCAATTTTCAATAATGTTTTAATCAAATCAACTAGTTATGTGTTTTCATTGATTTTTTATGTGCAATCTAAGGGATTATCATGTTCCGATAAATATTCGTAACCGTATCCGATTCGATTCGTATTCGATCCAGATTCAGATTCGACATTATCCGTATTCGTATTCGTATCCGGACTATCCGTATTCGTATCCGAATCCGAGAAAAAATATGAAAACAAATATGGTAGAGCCATTATCCGTCCGTATCCGATCCGTTTTCATCCCTACTCACAAGAGGCGTTCATTTGGATATTTGTCCCTCGAAGTATATATATATCATCTACACATTCTTTTGTCAACGGGACGCGAGGAAGAGACAAATAAACTGACAATAGAATAATTCGGTTCTCAAGCCAATCAGACAATTTTCGATCAGAGCCTCACAGTGTTCTAGTTAATCTCTGGCCGTATCTTTAGTTAATCACTGAATCTTATTCTAATCGATCGGCCTCGGGATCGCTGCGAATGTCACATGCATCACGACGTTTACCAACTAGTGGACTGTAGTAGTACTCATTTGCAATAACAAAACATATATATATGGAAAAATACTTTCTACTCCTGGAGTAGTTACTCCCACTTCTGAAATATCACCCAAACGAACTTGAAATACTTCTTTATCACGTTAGATACAGTCGTATACTAATTATAAAATATTCCAATGTGATCCACATGAAACAATTACAAGAGAGTACATAGTTTTTAGCGTATTTTGTAAATACCTTCATATACGCATATAAGGAGTGTCTAAAAAGTGTACATACCACCTCTGAAAAATTGTAAATACCACCTAGATGATTTTATATACTTGTATACTACACGTATATACCCTCCGTTGCGCAAGATACTCCCTGTGCTGTGAGATACGGGCCATACGGCATAGGGAGTAACTACTTCGGGGAGTAGAAATATGTATGTATGTATGTACTTCCATCTTTAGTATACCTCTTAAATAATGTTGTTGTACATCTTTATCCTTTTGAGTATACTCTAATACTGATTATAAGATACTCCAAAGTGAGTTCCATGAAAAATTTCATCAAATTCTACTCTTTATAGCATAATTTGTTTATATACTCCTTTTACGTATGAAAAAATGTATATAGCAAAAAATAAAAGCCTCCGCTGAAGTTTTTCAACCAAATCGTATTGGAGTATTTTCAGAATTATTATTAAAGTACACCGAAAGTGATAAAAGAGTATAACATATTCGTTTAAGTGGTATATTGGGGGTGGGATTATGTACTCCCGAGAGTAAGAAAAAGGCTTATATATATACACTTTTATTTTCCTATATAGGAAGGCCATTTTGTACACCCAGGTTTATGTACTCCCATAACTCAATTCGATTGGTCATCTATCAGTAGGCTTGTGTAACAACTTTTGAATCAGAAGGAACCAGTTAACAACTTTCACCAATGTAGTATGCTTTCACTTATGGAATGTACAAGGAGTAGGGAGTACATACTCCCGGTAGTACACTTACATACTCCTGGTAGTACATACTCCGGCCGCACATCGCCTGCCGATGCCGCGTCCAACGTATTTGCTCCCAACGCTCAGCCACTTCGCCCTCCGCCAGATCGACGTCAGTGCTCGCCGTCAGTTGTCGGTGCCGCTTTTAGCACGCACGCAGGCCGGGGAGCAAAACCACTGCCACCTTGGCTCACCTCACCTCGGCCACATCGTCGACCTTCGGGTACTCCAAGTCGCATTCACCCGTCGGCCTTCCGCCGCTCCCAGTGCTCGTCACCGCCAGCGTCGCCTGTCCTCCAGCGCGCACCAGCCGCTTCGGCTTGCCAGCTCCGGCCATCCTCCTGCCCGCACCAGCTACTTTGGTTCGCCAACCACCGGCCGCTCCTCTTGCTGCTTGGCACTCGAGCCCATCCATGCCGCTCGTTTGCCCGTGAGACCGCGACCAAGTGCTTCCTGGTCGGATTTGAAGGAGATTTCAAAACCAGATTTAGGTCCCATTCGGTAGAGCTCTGGCTCCTGGATTCTCGTCCGGAGGAGCCGGAGCTCTATCGAACGCCTCTAATTCTCGCGCGAGGGTGTCCGATCTGGACGGAGTGATTCTCGAATTTGCACTAGGAGCAAGAAGCAGCCAAAACCCTGCTCCCCACGAGAATCCCCACCTCCTCGCACATCGCCTCCCCCGTGCCGCCTTCGTGCCTCCCGCATCGCCTCCTTGCGCATCGCGTCCCCGCGCCATCTCCCACGACCCGGGCGCCTCCCCACGCCGCCTCCACCTGGAGCGCCGCCAGTTGCCTCGATCTCGCGCCGCCTCGAGCGTCGCCGTCCCCGCTTGGAGAGTCGCCAGTGCTCGTCGTCAGTCATTGGTGCCGCCTTTAGCGCGCACACAGGCCGGGGCGCAAAACCATTGCCACCTGGGCTCACCTCACCTCGGCCACATCGTCGACCTTCGGGTATTCCAAGTCGCATTCCCCCGTCGGCCTTCTGCCGCTCCTGGTGCTCGTCACCGTCAGCACCGGCCGTCCTCCAGCTCACACATCCCCCCCCCCTTTCGGGTCGAGCGCTGCCTCCACGCGTCCCGCGCCGCCAACCCGCCTCCCGCATCGCCTCCCCGCGCCATCTCCCGCGACCCGGACGCCTCCCCCGCGCCGCCAGTTGCATCGATCTCGCGCCGCCTCGAGCGTCGCTGTTAGCGCCGCCTCGACCTCACTCCGTCGTCCCCGCCTCCAGCGCTGCCGCCGCCGACTGTCGCGAGATATGGCCAAACCTGGAGCCTCTCTACTAGCCAAACGCTCTTCTTTGAAGTTCGTGATTCTCCAGAAGATCCGAATTTAGAGTTGGAGAAAAATCAACTTGAAACAGGACTAGAATCCCTACCGAACGGCCCCTTAGTTCGGGTGCCAGCTCCTGCTCCGGACTTCTTCGGCTGGACTGCTGCCTCGTCCGGCTCCGCGTGTGTGACCGATTGTGTGATCTCTCATCTGGATTGTGCGATCGACGTCTCGTCTGGGTCCACGGCTCTGAGAGACGGCATCTCCGTCAAACGATAACGCCCGCTCACTGCTGCCTCCACCGGCGGCATCCGTCATTCTTGAGCGATAATTTTGGCGAATTTTCATGTGCTTTCAAGAACCAGCCGACCTAAATTATCGATCGTTTTCCAACAACTACATTACACCCCGCCGGAAACGCGTTGCCATTGAGTCACTGAATAGCTGTAGCCGACCCGGAACGTGTTCGTCTCGCGGCCTGACATTGCCAGCTACCACTGCCCAGATCAAGGCTCCGTTCGTGTCCCGCTCCCCTCCCCGGCAACCACCGTCGAAAAGCCGGACAGGTAGGTGAAGTGAATCGCACACGGTTCTCGATTATAAATTGCTCGAGGGACTCACTCCCCCTTAATCATCCACTCACCGGGGACATTTCGAAGCAAGCGTACGAATGAACAGATCTTCTAGGAGCAAATACACTAATAAATGGCGTATTCGGCGCCTCTTATGGGTTATTCTAGCACAAGCCTTCTGTACTTGTTTAATCAAGAAACCATGGAGAAAGGTTGGCCCCTAGTTAATTACCCCCTCCTGCTCAATCATTTGGTTTGGTCAGGGAATGGAAGCTGGGATGGAACCGATGGGCGTACGACCAAGGGCTGCTAATTAATTCTCGCAGGTCTTCCAGTTTCTCCATGTCACTCTTGGTACAGCAGCACGAGAATGGCAACACAAAGTTGAGCACCCCTGACGTGTCAAGTGATGCGTTCGTCTTGTCAGCTACCAGAGTGCCACGCTGTCGGATAAGCTAAGCTCAGATGGTTATCTGACTCCAGCTGCTGTGCGCGCCGCTCCTTTAACGTTGCTGTTTGTTTGCAGTTGTTGGATCTGAACTTGCAGCATAAAGTTTGGTGGATCTGAACGGAGAATACCAAGGACTTGCCTCACAGATATATTCCCTCTACCCATCTTGCCTTGCATCCCGGTTTTCTTGTCGGCCTCCTCGACTAGAACATCGTTTTTTTAAGCTCTTTTACGTTGCACTAAATTAAATATAAATCGTTCATTCATTTTAATTCAATAGATCAGATCAATTAGAGTTTACTAGTTACATGCCCGTGCGTTGCTACGAAAAACAAAATTGATAACGAAAAATAAAGATTAAAAAAAATTCACAAAATCAAACATCTATCTTTAACACTTCGTTTCTTGCGAAAGCTGGCTAATTAAAGCAACGCTTCGTTTCTTGCGTATGGCAATTAAGCGGCAATTAATGACGTGGAAAGAACGGACCATTGCCACCAAGTGCTGCCTTAGAATAGAAGAGATTTAGGGCCTGTTTGGCAACAAAGTATTTTTATAGTTTCTAGGCAAAACCATGGTTTTGGAGAATACCGTGGTATTTTTGGCAACATGGTGTTTGGAAGCAATCCAAAAAACTCTGTTTTGAAAACCATGGTATTTTTGGAGTATTGAAAACTCCACTCAGAGTGGAGTTTTGGGCTTTTGGTGTTGGTGTAGAGAGTGAGAGGTGTTAATACTTTGAAAATACCATACAAAAGACTTTGTAGCCAAACAGTTTGTAGTTCCAAGAAAAACCATGGTTTCAATGGTAGTAGGTGAAACCATGGTATTTATGCCAAAACAATTTCATACCATGGTATTGAAAAACTTTGCTTCCAAACAGGGCCTTATACTTTATCTGGTAGTAGAGTGATAGAAACACTCTTAACAAATCAACGGTTAGATACAATTTCTACTACACATTATATACTACCAATATAATAAACTATAAAATTTATCTTTTTTTTAATAGAAACACCGTGCCTACACAATCAGCCAATTCTCATTACAAACTAAGTAACACCGTTAGCAAACGGTGCTTTCAAATCTACCACATTACTCGCAGGCGCAGCGCTTCCATGCTCTAGTCAAAAACTAGGGAAATTTAGATACATGCTACTTTAGAGTCCCAATTTAGATATATACCACTGTAAAGTTTAAATTTTAAAATATGCCATTTTAGAGTGATGTTTTTTTTTTTAAAAAAAATACCATTATGCAAATTTCAAAGATTATTTTACCCTTGTTTTCTTCTTCCCCGCTCCATCGAGGAAGAAGAAAACAATGATAAAATAGTCTTCAAAATCTGTATAATGGTTTTTTTTTTAAAGAAACATCACCTTATAATGGTATATTTCAAAGTTTAAACTCTGCAGTGGAATATATCTAAATTGGACACTCTAGAGCGGCATGTATCTAAATATCCCAAACTAATAAATTGCACAGATCTTAAAACGGTACGAAATTCGTCTGTTCGCACGCGTGTTGGCCACACTGTCCCGTAGGCCATACATAGTACGCTGATCCAGAAGTCATCGAGGCCGCTGGTCGGCAGCAATTGCCATTACGCCGGCGCTAATGGCCGGACGACTCATCGGCCGAGTTGGCCCCGCCGTGCTGCATGTACCGTTAAAATTCCTGGCACCAGCGTGGACGCGAGATACGACGAGCACAGTGCAATTGCGAGGAACATGGCGGTGGTGGTACGTCGCCGGCAATAGGTCCAATTCGATGGCCCTTTTGACTTTCGCTGTACTGCACCGCATTCATCGCCGGACGACGAATCGACAGCGGCAACGGCAAAGGCGATGAATTGCCGAGGCCTTTACGGGTCAACTTGCTGTTGCTGGCTAGTCTACCAAAGCCGAGAGGACGATAGAAAGTAAAGCTCGCCTACGTAGAGCAATGGTACTGTAGTTTCGACTTCCTTGTGCGTGATTAACTGGGTGTCTCCCGTGTCGATCATCGAGTACACGTCGCTAGGGTGTTTATCATCTCCAATTTGGAGGCACTGTAAACTTACTTTTAAATTCTTGTATTTTATTGTATATGTATCTTTTAAAATTTTGGTATCTTTTGATACTAACTTGATGTATATTGTGATACCTCTTAAAAATGATTAAAAAAAAAAGAAGCCTCATAAATCACGAGTTGGGGCGTGTGTTGCCGACAGAACATGTATTAGCTAGGGTATGTATAGTCCGGCTCTTACGATTCTCGAAGACACTAGCTCGTCTAGACACGACATCTCCAATAGTTTGTTTCTAGAATTATTTCTCAAACTATTCTCTGCTATATCCAGCAAAACTTTACCCCCTCAAACATTCTCATTATTTGTGTTAGATATTATTGTATACTGGTATTGTCTACTGTATAAGAGACGGCACATTTTCTCTCTTTCGCCTCCTCTCTCCTCTCACTAGGATTTCATATGAGGTGGCATGTAAGTGAAATTTTTACCACCTGTCCGTTGTCTCCAAAGAGGAAAAGAAACAAATGGAAAGTTGCCGCCACTAAAGTATGGAGAACATACCGCAATGTTAGGCGCAACGCAGGCTTTGCATTTCTGCCCTTTTCCCAAAGAAGAAAGGTGACCTACTTACCGCAAGAAACACGTATGCTTCGTTGCTGTTTTGCATTTGCAGCAGTAGTTGAAGTGCTCGGTCTGAACTTTGAAGTGAGGTTTTGGACAGAAACGGTAGTGGTGGGGGCTTTGGGACTGAAAGGTTAAAGCATATCTGATTTTTTTTCTTCTTCTTTTCTTCTTTTGCGAGGTAAAGCATATCGAACTGTTCCTTCGTGTAGCGAAGGAAGAGAAAAGGGAAACTTTTGTGTGGAGCAGTGGGGGATATCACTCTGTGTGGGTGCTACTGTGGGAGATGCTACCGTGGCAGTGAAACAAGTGCACACTCTAGCAGCAGTGGAAGTCCCACGGTAATGAGAGCTCATTTCGGGTTACACTACATTTAATATAGGTTGTTCGTTTAATGGATCAGATTACCTAGTACTTTCTCCCGTCATAAATAACTATTATAATATATTTATAAAACCTAATAGAATTATAATATTATGAAAGTACTTTTTGATATAAATCTACGTATGTAATTTTAATATATCTAATTTAAATATTTAAAAAGATATTAACAGTCAAAGTTTCTAAAGTTTAATTGTACCTATGTACAATAATAATCATTTGTGACTGGAGAGAGTACTTATTAATACTTCCTCTGGTAGTATCATAGTAGAAATATTCTCAACAAATCTATAGCTAAATTAGATTTCTACTAACCACTATGTACTACCATATAATGCGCGTAAAATTTCTCCATAATAAAGCTTCTACTCGACCTAACATGCAACCGACAAGGATTTTTTTGTGTGTGTGTGTGGAATAGTACATTTCACTAGAGAAAAAGAAGTCCTTTCTTCATTCTCTAATCTTAAAAGGCTGAAAGGGCAAGGTTCCGTTTCCCCCCCTCTACTATGCCTACTGAATTCTCTGACTGACATGCTGGTCCAAACCCCACCTGTAAGTGAGGGAAATAAATTCTATGGAGGAGGGGTGCAAACTTCTTCCCGTGCATACCCGATGCCGATTGATGCTACGTGGATAATTCTGCGATCTAACGCATGTCATTAAGTGAGGATTTTGAACTCATCTCTTGCTAATTTCGATACAATTATGGGCATTAAATGACAACTTAATGTCGTGTGTTGGATTGCAGGATTATCCACCTGGCATCAATCGACGTCGGGTATACACGAGGAGGAGTTTGCACCCCTCCTCCATAGAATTTACTTCCTAAGTGAGAGGGGCAGTGGCAAAAGCAAAACGAGCGCATCGTTTAGTGGCAAAAAAAAATGATATTCTCCTTTCACCTATTTCCAAGAGGAGTACATAAACACATTTACGAACCTAGTTATTTTGACACGAGAGAAATGATCTAAAAAGTAGCAACCAATGTAGTTTAAGCCCTGTTAACTTGAGGCTAGGCGAGCTTATTAATTTGCAATCCTTTTAGAATAATCCTATCACCTCTCGGTTGCTGAAACACCAAAGAAACGATTGGAAAGCTAGCAACAATCGATGTAAGAGCCGTCTTAAGCAATTACGCCGGCTAGGAGTAGGAGAATGCAGGCTAAATGATGGGATCTGAAAATTATGAATACGTCTCACTAGAATTTCAAGTCAGGCCCAGAAAGGTTTTGAACCGCAGAAGCCCATCGCTCCAAGCACCCAATTGGCCCACATGACAGGGCAGACGGAGACGCCTGGTCACCTCATTTTTCCAGGCCGAAAACCCTGCGCAGCCCATTAAATGAAAAAAACACACATCATTTTGGAGCTAGCTCACCCTCACAAGATCACGACCCTTTGCCCCTGGCCCCTGCCCATGGTAGCATATGTGTCGTCAAGGACATAAGAGCACCTCCAACAGTTCCTAATACCTTTAGTTTAGGATTTTACTAAAAAATTTTGGACCTACAAAATACCTTATTCTCCAACAGTTCTCATATTTAGCCTCGTCCTCTTCTTCCTTTCGTTTAACACTGGCAGTCTGCTTAGGGTTTCAAACACAGCGACAACTAAACAGGAGGGGTTGTGCTCGTTGCGAGACTTGACCTAAACGAGCTAACGACAGCGATGCAATAACTATATCCTCGTTCGCAAGGGCGCCCATCTCTTTCAGGGCCTAGTCCATAGGACATGTAATCTACTTTGTCCAGGCAAACATCGCATAAGATAACGGGCATGTGTTGGTTTGCGTCCTGCTGCCAGGAGCCTGCGTGGGGGGTGTTCGGTTGCAACCCTGTCTTGTATAGCTGCTCCTTGCTCGACTGCCGTCACTCCTCCCCTCGCCTGAATTCGAGTGTGTCCTCCGCTGAATTTTTTTTAAATAATACTTTTTTAAAAAAGAATTACGGTTTTAATACTCGAAAAATCAAAATTACAAATTTAATATGTAATCGCCAGACCGTACGGCGAATACCCTATTTTCACCGAACCGTGTGGCGACGATACACTAAATCCGCAGTTAATCTGCTACACGGGAATCAAGGCTATTTTCGCCATACGATTTGACGAAAATATGGTATTTTCGCCATATGGTAAGACGAAAATAGCCTTAACCAAACATCCGACGATTAATCGGTTTTAATCGGGTAATTAGGGTATTTTCGCCATACCATATGGCGAAAATAGAGTATTCGCCATACGGTCTGGCGATTACATATACATATTAATTTTGCAATTTTAATTTTTCGAGTATTAAAACCGCAATTCTTTTTTTAAAAAAGTATTATTTAAAAAAAAATTTCGTCCTCCGCTGGATCCCGGCGGCGACGTTGCAAGCCCATTCCGCTGTTGGCGACAGCTCGTATCCCACTGTCTACGTTGTCGCATCCCCACCGCGGACTGTTAATATTTTTTAAAATATAAAAATTTGATACACTAAAATTATTTATCTAAAAAACAATATTATAATTTTATAATTTTATAAATATAACATAGTAGAATTTAATAATCAAAACTATATTTAAAAATTATATCGATATCCAAAACAACAAATATCTATGACCGGAGAGAGTAAGTTGGGGACCAGGAAACTTATTCATGATTTGCGGACCAAGAAATTTATTCATGATTTTGCTCTTTCTCTTTATAAAAACATGATTTAGGTCCTATTCAATAGGAGCTTCAGATCTCAGTTTCGCCTCAGCTGGTTAAAATAAAGTGAATTAAATTTATATTTTTATTTTAAAATATAAACAAGATAGCCCACATAAACACTCTAATATACCGTAACTCTAGCTCCACAGATCTTGTGTAACTAGAAATACCCAACTCTAACGGATCTTCTGGAGCTCTCCAAACAGGCCTTAGCTTTACGCTTTCTCCAGGCCCAGGTCTCCAACCAAACATCACATTCTCAAGCTTGCCAGAGCAGGCTACCCCAGGCACCAAATTTTGATAGGCATCCACCAAACAATCCCAACATTTGCCCACTTCTAAAGAGTCGTTACAAGACAGAACAATTGCGACAGCCATCCAACACAAGGGCCGCGAATGAAAATGGCAATGCAATCAAAACCAACGAGGTAATAGTAAGATTTCCCCACATTATAGTGGCTGCAGATAGCAAAAAGGTTGGCATAACAGGTTTCCTTACAGCAACACTGACGAAGGAAAACAGAATACTTGGAGATGGGGCAGTTTGGTACAAACGGTCCAGACCAAAACCTCATACTGAAGAAACAGTCTACTCGTCCTCCTGGCTACGGAGCCTCGCAAGCTTATTGGTGACCACGATGTCCAGCTGCGAAGCACGCTCGACGATCTCCTTGCGCTTCTTTGTGGACACGTTGTGGGCGATCTCAGCACAGTAGGTCCTGTTTGTGAGGCATCGAATTAGTAAAGGACTTGCTATTGCAAGTGCTGCAGACATGATATAAGAGCGACGTTTGGATGACAAAAACATGCGGCGCAGGCAAGAATCAGCTTGGTGAATAGAGATACCTGTTATGCATCATGAGCAGCTCCAGCTCAGAGACATTGTGCACCACAAACTTCTTGAATTTGTTAGGAAGGTAGTGCCTGGTCTTCTTGTCAGAACCATATCCAATGTTGGGCATCAAGGTGCATCCCTTGAACTTCCTCCTGACACGGGAGTCAATACCCTTTGGCCTGCGCCAGCTTGGCTGCATAAATAATCAAGACAGGGGAAATTAGTCCTTGCAAACATACCAAATAGAATATTCCATGAGATAGAATACATGTACCAGTTACAATAGTCAAAATGGCTATAAGTTGAGCAAGTTCAAACTCAATAATATTTGCACCCAAAGTCAAAAATGGCATGTGTTATTAGTATTTCTGGGTTTCCAACTGATCTTAAATACAGAATAAAATGCGTGCTAAAATAGACAACAAATGGTTATCATGTAACAATCAAGTGAGTCCTCATTAGAATATACTACAAATTGCAATTTCTTCCATGACAACAGTTCTCATTTATTCAGTCAAAGAACTATTTGCTGAATCCTAAAAGCAAGCACACTTACAATCAAACACAAAAAACACAAACTATCATAATTTAGTATTCATTCCGAAATTCTAATCCCAAGAAAGATTAGTAGAAGGACAAAGCAATCAGGAGAGGATCCGTTAGTATTCATTCCGTTATGCTTCATTGTACTGATCAAATGAGATCCTCTGCAGTCACCCCCTCTAATATACGACCAAAGCAGCACTAATAGTAAGGTTCCAAAGTTAGCATCAGATACAGTTTCTCAGTAGATACCCTAAGGTAAATAGTATAAATGAAAGGAAATAACATTCAGCTATGGCAAAAAATGTGCATCAATTTTGCTGTGCACGGTACCACAAACCAGTCATCCCGGAGCCAGATGCTTCATGTACAACAAAAATCCATTCTCGCAAATCAAATATGCCATCTTGCTAGATGAACACTCATGGGATGGGAGCCCGAATCACAACCTATCCCCCACGCAGTAAACCAACTACAATTGTACCACACATTTGTTGTGACCAAGAATCATCATATCTCAGTAACTTATTCATGCTACTAAGTAGACCAAAATCACCAGGGAACTAAGGTACAACAAATCGGCACTCCTATTCATCAACAAAAAACGCTTCCTCACGATGAGGAAGAAATCCATCCATCCTACACTAAACTAAACAGAAAGACATTAACGATGCGACCGAAGAACATCACGGAGCGAGGCGACGTGACCCCAAGGTCCCCAACTACACGTAGATTTGCGCGCCAAGAAGAACGCAGCAACGGGAGAACGGCCAAAGATTCAATTCCAAAGGAGAAGGGGGTACAAATTTGTCACCTTGACGCACTTGTAGCGGTCGCTCTGGGGCCTCTTGAACTGCTTGACCCGCTTCTTCACGATCTTCTTCGTCAGCAGCGGCACCGCCATCCCTTCTGATCTGCCGCCCGGGAAACAACAAGAACACGCAGGGTTGAGACGAGATCCACGAGGCAACAAGCAAGAAAACCAGCGGGGGAAATCTTGGCACCTTCGGATCGGAGCACGCGGAGAAGAGGACGGGGCGTGGCGAGGGGGAGAAGCTCGAGTCCGCGGCGGAGGCGGTGCTAGATGGAAGGCGGAAGGGGTCTTATACGGCTAAAACCCTAGCGAGGGGACTCTGATCTGATCGACGGCTAGGATCGAGGTTGTTGTGCCCGGACAGTGGGATCGATTTGCCAGTGTACACATGGGCCGCCACCGCGAGTGAATAAAACTTACATGGGCCGGGCCTCCTTGAGAACTACGTAACTGGCATCCTTCTAGGTTGTTTGGATGGGCTAAAATCTCGGCCCACGTATAGATATGACCTAGATTTTAGTTCAAATTCTCGACTTACCTATCAACCCATCATTTCTGCAGCAGCTTGAAAGCTGCAGCTAACATCGGTGACATTTAGGACTTGTTGATCCACTTGTAAGGACATTTAATCGCAGGATGTAGGACACTTACAGAACTGCTATTATCAAACGCATTTTACAGTCTTAGCAAAAACAATACATCATCTTCCTGTACTGATCAGACGGCTCGTGCAACCGGTTCGCGTTATCCTATTCTGGAAATTCTTGCCGCTTATCCTGGAATTAGGGGTGATAATAAGGTCCCGTTTGGTATGGATGAAGTTTTTCTGAAAAAATAGCTTTTAGCTGAGCTGCATGGTTGAAGGGTTGCACGGCTGAATGGTTGGGCTGAAGAGCTTTGGTGTTTGGCAGTCTGACTTTTTAGTATGCTTTTAGGTGCGAGGGATGTGGATTGTGAATGAGTGTGAGGGGTGCGGTTTGGGATTTTATACTTGGTGAGAAAGGGTACTTTCCTTCAAACTCTAGTGGTAAAGTCATAACCTCAACCCATGAAAGCCATATGAAGTTACCTCATATCAGCTTTTGGCTTTCGGCTTTCAGTTTCTTCTAGTACAAATGGGCTGCTGGCTTTTAACTTCTGGCTACGAAAAAACTAGCCATTTGGAATAGCTTCTGACTTCCTGAGGACAGAAGCCAAAGCTGAAGCCGTTCCAAACAAGGCCTAAGTTTGAACCGGTCTAGACTTTTGGATTAGGTTGGTCCAAAACTGCAAATGAATTGGACTTATTTTGGATCCATAGCTATTTGGACCAGACCTAGACTAGATTAGATTAGGCTTGGACTTTACGTTTTTTTCTACTAAATCATAGTATTGCACGTATTATGTGTTAATTTTGGTCACATAAACATGAATGTTGTACGTGTATATTTGGGCTTGGATTGGACATAGATTTATTAGTTTTAGGTTTAGATTAGATTGGATCAAAGAAACAAAAAATTAGACTTAGATCAGGCTTGTGCTGGGCTTCGACCCATTTATCACCCCTGCCTGGAATCGACCCTATGTCATCGTCAATGCTTACTGCGTGACAATTGTCGTAGACCACCCTTTTTGCACAGTGAAACTTTCCCACGCAAAAGCTTCTCGCTGCTAGCGGGGTCAAACGAGGTTCGTGCAAGGCTGGCGTGCAGCATATGTTAAGACTCAAGAAGACTCAGAGACGATGACACCAACACACACAGCAGTCACCGACTGGTTACATATATATACTAGGTACGGACGCGCGGCGGCACGCCACGCGAGGATAACGCCTTTTGAAATGCTATCTAGAGATGATCAATGGTACAAGTATACAATCCTGCAATTCTAGGCCACAAGGCTCCACCTTTAGGTGTTTACAGTTTTGATAATTTAGACCAATTTGGTTATCAAGGGTAGTTAGTCGACAACATAAATTGATTGTTAAGACTTGCTGGATAGGTAACATGAAAAACAACATGTAGTCAATTGATGAAAAAAAAGGCATCAGCACAACAATTTAGAAATAAAGATTAATCTAAAATTACCTATACATATTAGGGAAGAAAAATCGTCAACTGAAGTATTCGATCAAAGGAGTTCCTATCGCCGAAGACATAACACCATAAACAACAACTCAACTTTCAAAAAACCATTCTAGCTACTCTGATGAAGACCTAACTCTCCATCATTATATACGGTATAAAATTATTTCATGGACGCACTGAATAGAACCTTGTGCTAGATTTACCGAAGCATGCAAGGATAATGAAAGTGTCATAAAAATAGAAACTTTTGTAAGCTTTGAAGCATCATAAAAAAAACTTCCTTTGGTACTAACCATGTATTGGTTACTGAGCTTGATTAAAAAGCTTGAGCAGTTTGATTTGCAAAAAAAGGAGAGAAAATTATAGTTAGCGAACAACATGAGTGCAGCTATAGAAATGTTGCTCATCTAGGTATTCACCAGATCTTATATTTTTTTATCAGCCTTGGTTGAATATCAACCTTGATTTTCTTCATGAACGATCATGTTTCCATTATCCACGGTAACTAACAAAAAAGATCAACCCTCTCCTTTGTAATTGGAGGACCAAATTGGAACATATCCAAAACATAATATTTACGAAGCATCCCAGCTAATGGAACATCACATGAAACAATACCTTTTCATGGCCGAACAAATTTGATCTCTTCATTTGAACCCTGGCCTTTCATTGCCGAAGCCTGCGGTTAATCTGTGACAATAGGTGAAAGCAATAACAACGTGAGTAAGTCTACTATTAACTTGTCATTAGCCGTTCACAGTAAAAGAAACACACAATAATAAGTAGGCCAGTTTTCAATATCTATTTTAAATTTTTACCATAAAATCCCATTCGCAAGCATGTAGAAGTTCGATGGTCTTCACAACCTTTGGCAAAGACTGCTCAGACCTTGCTCTTTCCATTCTCCGCTCCACGCTCAGCAAAAACAAAACAGCGATATGAGCTGAAGGAACACCATCAAAACTAACTAACACGGAAATCTTTCCCTCAATATGTACTTAGCTTTGGCAATTACATATCATCTATGTAAAAGCTTTCTATTGGAATCTGTGGCGGTTATGAGAGCAACAACAATGGAATAGTATAGCTGCTTTTTAACTATCAAAGACGAAATTAATACGCGGTGGACAGCCATGTCATATTGCAAATACATAGACCGAGAAGGCAATGTATAACCAAACATAGAATCAGTTATAATATTATTGCATAATCTATATATTTTAGGATGCATAGCAAGCCTAACAAAAAGACAGCAGCTATGTAGTAGACTAAAACCATAATGCAATGTTGGGCTGTTGACAAGTGCAAACACAAGTCACTCATAAATAAATATAAATATACATCTCTAAAGGTATCAACTTTGAAACATGGAATGCAGCAGCCTAATAGCCTGGTACAACATATCTATGTACACCATTTAGAATTTAAGCACAACTTATGGGGTGATTGGACTTCGGGCAGGGGGATTACTTTGGAAGCTTTTTGGATTTTAGCTAACATAAAAACCAACTCGTAAGGCTTGGAAGACAATTCCCCTTATCCAAACAGGGCATCAAGCCTAATGCATTGAAGGTAAACACACAATAAGGCAAACAGCTAATCCGCAACATAGATAAATATTTCTAAACCATGTAACTGTTAGTGATCACACATTATGAAAATCATAAACAATTTCGCTCCAGTAGGCACAATGTAAGGCAAGCAGTACCATAAAATAATTTAACAATAGCCGTAGCACCACTCAATAGTCAATAGGATCAGCTGTAAGCATAAGATGACTGCAGCAAAAAAAAGGGGCGAACGATTAAATGATTGGGCTATGACCATCGGTTCATTACCTGATGGTAGGCAGGAACCACCTGTAAAACCGGATGATCTAGTTAAGTCCCAACCCAAAATCGAAAAAAAGGCAACCAGTGAGTAATTATCGATGTTTTTAAAAACTTTACATCAAACAATAAAGGGAAGGGAAGCAAAATTGGCCATGGTAACACAGAATACCTGAGCGATGTTCACCAGCTGGGATTCCAAATACCATCATTTTTTTTAAATACCACCATATGGTAGTTTCAATGACTATGTTATAAGTAGCAAAATTCAGCACGGCACAAATGCAGAATTAATACGTCTAGGGAGAGCATGCAGAGGGTGCAAACAAATGAAACAAAGTAAAAAAAAAAGGCCTAGTATAATGTAGGTAATTTGGAAGAAGGCAATACAGGCAACACTAAACAGCAGATAAGCGCATGGAGCCAATCTGGGAGAAGATAATAAACACAATACTAAATAGCAGTTAAGCAAGTACATGCAGACCAGGCCACAACCGAGTCCAACTCGGCGAAGATAGCAAACACAATACTAAGCAGTAGATAAGCAAACATATTCAGAATAGGGATAACCCGCAACAATAAAAGAAATGTAACTTGCAGACATTAGAACTAAAAAAGGGACACTGAAGAACTAATGAAATGATGGAAACAACGAAGAGATCGAACCTGTCCTGGCAAACGAACGATATGAGTTTAACAACCTCCTCCTTTTCCTATTGCAAGATGCATCTTCAGAACAAACGAATGGAAAAAACGAATCACCTGCACACGAAAAAGGGTAAGGCAACAGCAAGCTAAACTGGAGGATCATCGCGAGCAAACAATGAGCACAAAAGGGCAGGAACAATATAACCATGACGGCGCGCACGTGCCAGTGATACAGCAGGCTCGCGAAGACGGGCTACATCATACGATGAAAGGAGCACCCAAAAAAGCCCACAAGCAAGCAACCGTAAGAACACAGGAAAGGGGGACATAACAGCGAAATAAAATAGGGCATGAGCAGAAAAACCCGGCGCCAAAGGGAGAAGACCAGCCAGCACGGGTTGGGCAGGCAAAGCAGGCGCGATTGGCGATAAGGGGTCCAGAAAAGCAATAGGCAGTAGATGAGCAAGTAACGAAGGAACAGCCGATGATGCCAGCAACGACGATGACGATGACGATATAGCGGGCGCTGAAGCTGGGGAGGGCGAATCGATGGGGTTAGTTGATAAAGGTGGTTCGATGGGCCGCTTACCACGAGCAATTTCTAAGCGGCGAGCCTGCAGAGAAGGAGCATGTAGGGAAGCGGCGGCATCCATAGGAGCCAGCAGAAAGGGCAAAGCAAAGAGCCGAAGTGAAAGGGAGAAATTAGAAGCGAAAAAGCAAGGGGGAGCGGGCAGCAAAAGTGGGAAACGACGCCCATTGCCCAACGCCGTAGCCACACCGCGCCGGCACACTGGCAGGCGACGACAGTGACCATCGATCGGGCGTCGATAGCCGAACGCACGACTGGCAAATTGTGACGCGATGACAAGCGCGCGCCGGAGGACCCGACGAAAGTGCGCACAACAGAGGGCTCCGAAAGGAGTGGCGTGCGGCTCGCGTAGCAGGGAGGAGCGGAGATGCGAGAAATGGACGGACGAGCACAGGGCGGGCGACGCGGGCAAGACGCAGCGAAAGAGGACTGCGGTGGATGCACACAGGGTGGGCGATGTGGGCGAGGCGCGGCGATGGAGCAAAACGCAAAATGCACCAGACGTGCACAGGGCGATGCGGGCGAGGTGCAGCGATGGAGCAAAACGCAAAAAGCAAAATGTGCGAGGCGCGCGATGCACAGGACGACGCGTGGATGGGGCCAGAGCGCGTCTAAACTCCCGAGTTTAATAAAAGTAGTATGTGTGTGCGCGCGCGCGTGCATGTCCATGTACTTGTGCGACAGTGCATGCAGACAAGGGACGAATCTAACGAGAGTTTCAACATGCTCGAGCTTATCCTTTACATCACCGCCGATACCCCCCTACGGCCTAACAACCATGGATGGTCTCTAACAGAGCTCTTCTTGAGTCTATGACCGAGCGCAAGAAGAAAAAGAAACAGAGGGATTGAGGAAAAGATATAAGAAGGTGGGTCTTTGCACATTTGCAGAAGCCCATATAACCAAACTACGACCTAACATCCACACTCCACAGATCTAATCCATCCACCCCACTCCATGCTCCCGGTTCCCAAATCCCCAATCGACCCGGTGAGACCATGAGAGCGCGCCAAGAGAAAGAAACCCTAGCGAGTGGCAGCGGCGGCCCATCGCGTAGCGCGATGAGGAGAAGGTAGGGGATAGGCACGTGGGTTGGCGGAGAAGCCAGGTAGGGGAGCCGCCAACACCAAGCTGTCTCAGGGCGGTGGGCGCAAGTATGATGAGGAACGAAGGAAGCCTGGGCCGGCTAGTGGTGGCCTGCTATGGTCAATGCCCTGCTAGGCAGTGATGAGGAGGGGAGAGAGGAGCCTAAGCAGCGCTGCAGAGGGGCGAGCGTGAGGAAGCGAGCTATGGATATGGAATCAGAGGAGCTAAGCTCCCGAGGAGAGGGAGGGGGCTCAGTGGAGGGACCGAGGGGGAGCGATCGAGGCATGAGAGAATGAAGAAGTGGCGACTGTGGCCGAACCTGCCGACAACCGACTCAGCCAAGGTAATGAGGTAATGTATCGGTAAATAGTAATTTAGTATGTAAAAATACTATGTAATATGTTATGAATTATTTAATTTTATTATTTGCTCTGGTTAGTGTATAATATATCGGAAATGATACGAACCTTATGTTCGATATGATGCATGGACTCCAGATGGCCACATATACCCTCTATATCAATCCAACATACAACATCTTCACTGACGCTCTTGTTCCCTAATATGTCATCTCCTCTTGCAGCCTCTAGGTTGTCGTCGACCTCCGCGCCAGCCTCGACTAGCTTCTGCAATCCCCCTGCACTATAGCCAGCGCTGGCGAGGGCGACACCGAGGATGCACAGTCCTGCTGATTCAAGACCTGAGTGGGCGTCAACAATGCTGACGATGCTGCGTCCAAGGCATCGGTGTCTATGTCTTGCAAGGCATGCGGCGAGGGGGAGGCATGCGTGCTGCTGCTCTTGTGCCAGCATTTGTGTCCATGTCGATACGGGCGAGGGGATTGGTTGATAGTTGAGATGAACGTTGGGGGCAACTAGGAACTACTTCCGATGTCGATACAGGTGATGCTACTGCCACTAATGGTGATTGCGCAGATGATCTGGCAGCCCCATCTCTCCGCTTCGGGGGAGGTCCAACGCCCGATGGACGTTTCGGCCGTCCAACGCGTGCATGTCCGTCCGATCAAGCTGCTTGATTAACTTGCTAGACGGCCGTTCCACTAAACGACTGTTGGCTCCGTTTGCGTCATTAACGCACGGCGTAATTATCGGGCGAGCTGGCCAAGGACTTGCGAGGCGGAGGCTCTCTGAATTCTTGCGAGGCGGAGGCATCGAACAGAAGAACTCGTAGCCGTGCCGCCACTGCCATCCCAAATTTTGTACGATCGTCAAGGAGAAGCCGCCTCTGCTATCTCGATTCATCTCGCGGTACGATCGTGAAGGAGCTGTTACATCTGCCATCTAAATTCATCTCAAGGTCATACTCTGATTCCTAACTCATATGTTGCCTGTTGCGTCTACAAACATCACACATCAATCTTTCTATTCTCTTTTCAGATTGTGGGCATTGGTATGGTCCTTGTTCATTGTGGTTGATCCTCTGCTCGATTAAGAATGCAAAATCATAATTCCCCTAGAGGTTTGCATCTTTTTTTGGGTCTAATACAAATTGGATTGTCTGAATATTTAGATGAATCTTATTTTTTTTATTTTATAGATGATATCGCTGACACAACAGAAAAAAATGGTTGTACAATAGAGTTTCGAACATCAGGTATTATCTCTGTGATTGAAATATAAGTTTTTATCGGTTTTTAAGATTATGATGAATCTTAATTATGATATTTTCCACAGATCATATGAGATGTGTGAACTCTGTTGATAAACATGTTGGTACAAAAAAGTTACAGGCACCAATAGTTGGGATGGAATTTGCAACAATAGAGGAAGCATACAAGTTTTATAATGATTATGCCTTTAATGTTGGTTTTAGTGTCAGAAAGAATGAAGATAAGAAAAATAGCGCCAACGTTTGCATAATGAAGTGTTTCACTTGTTCAAGAGAAGGTACACAAAGGTCAAGAAATCCGACTAAGAATCGACCGAAAGTTGGAATCTAGAGTTGGATGCAATGCCCACATGAGAGTTAACATGAGTAATAAAGGTATTTATGAGGTGATTTCTTTTGACTCCGAGCATAATCATGTGTGCACAAATCCATCAAAAACAAGATTATTGAAGTCTCACAGAGTTATTAGTAAGGCACAAATGATGATGGGTGACTTGGCTGATGCTTCAGGGATAAAGCCAAAAGAGACTTATGAGCTTCTATCTAAACAAGTTGGTGGAAAACGTCATCTAACTTTTCTTCCCGATGACTACAAAAATTACTTAAGAACAAAGCGACAACAAGATATGGCATTAGGGGATGCTGGGGCACTAATGCAATATCTCCAAGAGCGCCAGAAAAAGGATCCATCTTTCTTTTATGCAATGCAACTTGATACGGAAGATCAAATCACCAATATATTTTGGGCCGATGGCAAATCATTGTTGGACTATGAGTATTTTGGTGATGCAGTTTGCTTTGACACAACTTACAAAACTAATAGCTATGGTCGGCCTTTTGCTATTTTTGTTGGTGTGAATCACCATAGGCAGACTGTGATTTTTGGTGCTGCGTTGTTATATGATGAGACAATTGCATCATTTGAATGGTTGTTTCAAACTCTTTTAGATGCCACCGGTGGGAAAGCTCCTAAGGTGATGATTTTGCTTTCTCATATATTCACATTTATAAGCTATGGAAGAGTCATATTAAACTCTTGAATATTTTTTGTTTTTAGGTAATTATGACAGACCAAGATGCTGCTATGAGCGCAGCAATAAAGAATGTCTTGCCAAACACTATTCATAGGTTGTGTGTGTGGCACATGTATCAGAATGCCGCAAAACATCTTAGTCAAGTTTTCAGTGCTTCGAAAGACTTTAAGCGTGATTTTGGTCATTGCGTGTATGACTGTGAGAATGAAGAAGAATTTTTTAGTGCTTGGCAAGACATGCTTACAAAGTATGATTTATGTAGTAACAAATGGTTGGCGGACTTGTTTCTAGTACGCAAAAAATGGGCACTTGTGTATGGTCGACAATTTTTTTGTGCAGACATGAAATCCACCCAACGGAGTGAGAGCATTAACAGTGTCATCAAGAAATACCTAGATCCAAAGAGAAGGTTGCTTGATTTTTTTAATCACTGGGAGCGTCTCTTGGAAGATCGACGTCATTTGGAGTTGGTAGCAGATTACAGGGCAAGTCAAGGTACCCCAAAAGTTCCTTTCTCTAATATGCTCAAACAAGTTTCACATATTTATACTCCAAGTGTATATAAAGTATTTGAAGAAGAGTTTGGTAGATTTCTCAACTGCACGATACAAGATTGCGGAGTAGAGGACAGTGTGCATGGTTATGTTGTCATTGATGGACATCGGTGGCGGCGGACCATCAAATATGATACATGCAATGATCACTGGAGTTGTTCCTGTCTCAAGTTTGAGTTCATGGGAGTTCAATGTTGTCATATAATCAAGGCTCTAGATTTCAATGATATAAAAGTACTTCTTGAAAAGTATCTTCTAAAAAGATGGCAGAAGAATGCTAAGTGTGGGAAAAAGATTATCACTTCGAATATTGAGTCTACATCTGAAGCTTACATGGCAAATCGCTATAGCTCATTGATGAGAGCATTCACTGGTGTAATTTCTGTTGCATCACAGAGTGAACTAGCATATAACCATCTGCTAAATCAATCATCAGAAATTATGTCCAAAATGGAAGAACTTGTCTTGGAAGACAACGGTTGGCAGGCATCAACTGTTTCAACATCCAAGGTAGACGTCGAGACACCATGTGTAAATCCAACCAGTGTAAGAAAGAGAGATGGAGGAAGAGGATCACGTCGTTATCCAAGTTGTCTCGATAAGAAGAGGAAAGGAAAAAAGAACGGGACTTCAATCTCAAACGTGTCTGTTCATACATGTCACATTGGGGAAGAAAATAATGTAAGATTGTTACAATATTTTACTTTTTTTAATGTTAGATATAGTAATATGACCATTTCCCATTATACTATGCAGGCTGTATAAATTCCGTTGCATGGATCTACGATGGATCTTTTCAATTCAGTGACTTATTCGAATATAGGGGGTAAGGATACTTGTCAATACTTTCTATGTCAAGATCAATAACCCAATTGTGTTTTATTTATTTATTTCAAGCTTAAGTGTTGGAGGTTCAAGTGGTGGACAATTTGGTCATATGCGTTCCTACTATACAGAAAACGATTATTTGGATAGAATGCAGGAATAAAGGATGGAGAATTAATTTTTATATACCATGATGCTCAAATATGTATGAGATGGAACATTGGGTGTTAGTTTTCAGTTTTCTTCTTCAGTTTCACAAGACTGTACCTTGTCTATCCAATTTTGACCTTAATGTTCTTGACTATCCAATTCTGAATTTTTTCTATTACCTTATCTGTGTGATTTCTATTACCTTGTCTGTCGGTCCAATTTTGACCTTAACGTTCTTGACTATCCAATTCTGAATTTTTTCTATTACCTTGTCTGTGTGATTTCTATTACCTTGTCTGTTACGAGTTAAGTCTCTATTTTTAGTTTTCCTTATAGTAGAAATTCAGTCTTCCACTAGATGTTCAGTCCGAAGTCAAGTAGTAGTTCGTGTTCTAGTCAGACACAATGTAAATCCGTTTGATGGTTAATCATACTGCTATAAATAAAGCAGAGACTGCCTGGTGGAAGCATTGCCAGGAAAGCAATCTAGTATTTGTTCTGTTCTGAGTTCAGAACTCTCCAGCGACTTACTATTTGTAGTCCAGGATGAAGTGGCTGTTACCGGAAGCACAGAAGTAATTGTTGCTGTGACTTTGTGTTTGTTGTATCTGATCGCAGGTTTGTTCTTGGCCCAATTCCAACAACCATCGTTAAAAAAATTAGAGACTGAAAAATTTAACAGCAAATTGTATGTAGATAAATTAAAAATCATCGAATGACACGGAAATCATGCATACATGTAGGGCCTTGTTTAGCCCAATGGATGAAGTAAAATTCTCGTTCGATGCCTCCGCCTCGCAAGAATTCAGAGAGCCTCCGCCTCGCAAGTCCTCGTGTAACACCCTAGTTTTCGCTTTCTGGAGAAAAACCTAATTTAAATAAAGTAAATTCAAAAGTTGGAGTTTGTTTGGTGTTTATATTAACCTGGCATCCATTCCCCTCCAAAATCGGGATTTAATTCCCCTCCGGTCGAAAAATCGATTTTCCAGTTCCCGCCGGTACCCGAAATTTCACCCGAGTCCAAAAATGCTCCAAAAATCTCCAAACCACTTCATTTGTGTTCCAAATATTCCAAAATGATTTTTGAAATCATTCCCCGGATTTTTGGACCTCCGCTCCTATTTTATCTCGCGCGGCTTTTGTTTAATGCCTGCGATCCGCCCCCGAATATCCAGTTCCACAAAATTCATCCAAATTCAACCAAACCAATTTTATTGGGTCCCAAATATTCTAAAATGGTTCTAGGAATTTTTCCGGAATTTTTTTAGACCATTTTCCCCCATTTTTCTCTAGGGCGAATCATTTACGTAAAGGAGGGCCAGGGAGAGCGCCACGTGTCACGTGAATAGTGCACCTTCTTCAACCTCCAGCCAAGCCAATTACCAGAGAAGAGCTTCAACGTGTTCATGGCTAGGGCTTGATTCCAATGCTCATAACTCCTTCAATTCAACTCCAAAATACGAACGGTCGGTTGCATTGGATCCGCAACGGCGAGCTCTTGCCATTCCCCACCTTCACTCGCCGCCAATCTCACCGGAAACGGCCGTGTTGATGAATAACCGTTTTGCACTAAAATGCCATTATCTCGGCCGTTTCACCTCCAAACGCCGCACCACTACCTCCATTCCCTCCGTATAAGTATCCCCCTTCCGGGAGTGTGCTCCCCTTTCCATCTACTCCACCCTTGTGCCCGTGAGATCAAGAAAACCGAGGTTGGGTTAAACTTTTTCGGTGTTCTTCGTGTTCGTGCTTGTAGATCCTTCTCCGGTGAGCCATTCTTCGTGCCACTTGGTTTCTTGTGACCGTGGATGAGTCTAGAGTCTAACCCAATCATCAATTTTAGGTTTGATCAAGAGTTGGCGACGAATTTCAAGTTTTGGTGCATCCGGCCGAAACGTCGTTCGTCGTCGATTTCTCCAAATCCGGCGAGGTTTGGCTCAATTCCTTCCTCCTAGATGTAGCTAAGGATGTCATCTATTGATTCTAGGCTTTTATTTGGTCCAAATCCATGCAAAAATGGGGCAAAAATCCATTTTTTGGAAGCAAAGTGGGGGCTTTGTAGCTTTGGGTCTGTTCCGGAACAAAATTCTCGCAAGTTACTGTAGCAAATAGTAACTTTTCTCTTTTTCTTGATTTTCCATCATTTTCCAACTTCGAACACTTATAACTTTTGCGTCCGAACTCCGATAGACTCCGTTCAAGTTTCTAAATTCATATAAAATCAAGATCTTCCTGCCAGTATAACTTTTATAATTTTTTGATTTTATTTATTTTCTTTTATTTATTTGTTGCCTCGTTTTGCGCGTAGTCGACGCTTCCGCCGAGTCCGCCGACCCCGCCGCCGAGCTTCAAAGAGTTCAACCTTCTCGCTGTGACCGAGGTAAGTCTCCTTGACGCACGTTGATCCCATGATTTATAAATGTTTTACAATGTTTTGCAAATTGCATTGCTATTTATATTAAATGGATGATGTCAACGTTAGATTATTAGTTATACCTGTTGTTCCTACCTCCTTGACCTTGTTATCCATGATCCTTTGTCGCCCTAGTATAAGTACTCCACCAATATAAATGTTTTTGGAAAAATATTCTTTAATTAAAGGAAAAGACTATTTGGCAGACATTTTAGATGGATCAAATAGTATGGAATGCAAATTGGAGTTAGATTAATATTAGTGATGATGTGGCTGTAGTCATTACGAAATTGATCTATGAATGGTGATAGTTGAAATATCGAGGAGTTGGATTGTGATAATGATTCGCCATGTGGTTAGTATGGATTAAGGGAGTATTGGAAGATGTATGATATTAGGAAAAGTAGTCGGTAAGATTAAATAAATAATATTGAGAGTCCTACTTGCGGATCAAATAGAATAAGTGGTGAATTATATTTCGGTGGATTTTAACAAGAATATTATATGATAATCCTTTATGGAGATTGTGAATGATCCAGAATGTTTGGTGGTTTAGTGGATGATAATATTACGTATTCTTGGTGGATTAAAATGATGATTTAGAGGTGATAATGTGAAGGATTAAATACATGACGTTATGAAGTGCTATCGGTGGATTGTAGCCTAAATGATTAGAGTCGATATCGTGAAGTATTCTCGATGATTTAGTCAATGATATTATCAAATATACTCGATGGATTCAGTGAATAATATTGAGAATCGTACTCGGTGGTTTGGTAGATGATTTTGTGAAATATGGTGTTGCGATAACCATCTAGGTGGGATTATGAATAATGAGGATTGTATGTGATTTGTTTAGCCAACTTGGTGTCATTGTTTAGGGAAACAAATATAGGCAATGAATCAATGAAATCTTGGATTTGTAGAATCTTTCATGAAATATGCTCGGGATGAGATTATGAATTATTCTCGGTGGATCAAGTAGATTACAAGATTTAGCGATGTATAGATGATGGGTAACCCCTAAGAAGACTTATATTTTGAGGAGATTGTTTCATATACAATGATGTCAGTAGCTTAGCATGATTTTGGAGTTATGATGGCACATGATATAGATTTTACTTGTTGGAGTACTAAATTGGATTGGATTATATAGTGCCATGATAATAATGGGGAGTCTTGGTGGTCTCGTGAATTTTGGAGATGATAGAACGGATTATCATAATTTTTATCAAACACTGAGTTTTGTATTTTATAAAATAAACTATTGGTGGAATAGAATAGTACGGTAGAAATGCTTAGCCTCGCCATCGATCAATATTCACCTATGGGTGGGACTTTCAATTATCTCTTAAAAACTTGTATTGGAAGTTATAGGCAAGGAGTATTGCCAATGGTTTACAAAATAAAAATAAAATGAAAAATGATTTCGACTTGGGCGGCATGGAATGTCGGGTGGAAGCGGACCAAGCCTTGGTTCTTTTGTGCAAGTACCGCCCCAAGTCAATTAAGGACCGACGCTTATGACTGTCTCCATTCTAAGCATTACCGTACAACCACATATCAAAGTGGGCACGACCTGGCTGAATAATTTGTAGAAACCTAACTTAGACTCACCACTCGGTGGTTGTGTGAGAGCCAGAAAGAGGCATTGTTGTTGTTGTTGTTGTTTTCCTCACACGGCGCAAGAGGGGGCTTCTGTACTGGGTGGAAAGAACCCTAACAAAGATGAAACCTCGGCCGGGTGGGTCGGGTTAGGCGTATACATTGTAAAGGCCTTGTCATGATATCCCTGCCGGCACACCCAAGGAAGTGTGCTAATTGCATGGCATCAAGGGAATATCATGTCTTGTGGGTAAAGTTGTACACCTCTGTAGAGTTAAAACTATTCGGATAGCCGTGCCTACGGTCAAAGGCAAAGCTTGCTGAATGCTTTCATACTGGTAGACTTTGGTTTTTGGTTTCAAACTAAACAATGTTTCGTTTTGGGATCCGGGAGCGGTTAGAACTCTCGGGTGTGCTTCTGGCGGCTAAAGCCAGGTAGGTGGAAGGAACCTGATTTTGTGAACCATGGCGGACAGAGCCATGTGATTGGATGGAACCCTGATTTTGTTGGGATGTGGCGGATAGAGCCTGTATATTAGTGAGTGGTGGTTAGAACCTTCACTACAATATTACATAATTCAATTATTAAAAAGAATTGCTCAAATATGCTTTGTGAAAATTATTAACAAGTATGATTTGATGAAATGTGACACCTCGGAGTGTCGTAATTCTATACAATGTGAATGTCGAGGACAAAAACTTGATGGAATGTGGAATTTAGGTTAAAACCTTTCGGCTTGAAATTTGCTCGCGTTTTTGGGCCGTTTGAAGTGTTATGTCGCCACGGAGTGTCGTATCCTTAATTATTGGGCATGATATGGTCAAAAACAGTATGAGAGGTGGAAATAAGGTTAAAACCATAAGGTTTGGAGGTTTATAACGTTTCCGGGGTTTTGGGCCTTTCCGGGGGATTTTGGGCCTTTAAGAGGAGGTCGTGGGCTTTGGTGGGAAGGTGTTTGAGTCCGTATGAGGGTAGGAATCCTATTTGGGCTGATGGAGAGGCCTCCCCCTGCCCCTTTTATGCGCCCCACCTCAGCCCTTGCGCCCCCACCCCTTGGAGAAAGCCCTAGCCGCCCTTGCTCTCCTCCCTTGGCCGTGCGCCCCATCTTCCCTTGCCCCCTTGCCTCCCCACCACTCCACCACCTCTCCTCCACACCTTGCTGCCCTAGGGTGGCCTCCCCACCCCTGCATCCTCATGGATCCATCCGAGGAGCGAGGAGCGAGGAGCAAGGAGATCTATTGCAGTTTTCGTGCGTCGGGCAAAGGTATGACCATGGGGCTCCTCGGGGATGTGCTAGGTACTGTTATTAGGGAGTTTATCAAGTTTTTAGATCAATTGAAGGTGCTGGATTTGAGTAATTTGGGTTAGATCTAGATGTTGCCACGTTTCTGTTTTCGGGCAGATTGAGCAGTCGAGCTAGGGTTCGAGTTTTTGTCGATTTAGAATCCGAGTCTGTCCGTACGGATGTTTAAGAAGTTGTAGATAATTTAATTATATTTCCGTGGATATAAAGAAAGTTAAATTCCGCCCAGCCGTTTGAAAGTTATGGCTGTTTTACCGAGCGTATTAAAATCTGTGACGTAATTGGAACAGATCACGGTAATCTGTAGATTAGACGACTTTAGAGTCCGAATCAGTCTTTCCTTATACCTAGAGAAAGTTGGGAAATTTCCTAAGCTACGCGAGGATGTACTCGTTTAATTGATTCGGAGTCCTAGAACCCAAGTTATGCCTTTTGCAAGGTTGCTGTCCCGGCGGGACAGAACCTCTGTTTTTAGGTTTTGCGAGTAGTGGGCAATGTCGGGTTAGATGGGGTTTTGCGTACTGTTTTGTGGGCATTATTGTGAGTGTGCGATGCCTATGTGCAGGTGGTGTGACACCGGGAGTGCCCTCTACTTCCCACAAATCCGTCGCCCGCGGTTGAGGCAAGTGTGTTGTAATGAATAGCAGATTGTAGGTTGCTTGTGGAATTTAGATGAAAGATTGAATACTTGCTATGATCACTTGCTATGCTTGCTGTTTTCCAATGATATAATGAGTGTGAATATCATGATATGATGCTATGTGTCTTTATTTATCATGATTCGATGCTATGTGTTTATGTGTACTATGACATGATGCCAAATGTTTATGTACAAATGAGATATGATAATTGGCATAGTTGCATGCATGTCATGAGATGGGGCGAGGGCGGTGAGAAAGTCATAACTAGTCCGGGAAAGGTCGGTGAGAAAGTTATGACTAGTCCGGAACGCCATTGAGTAAGACCTACATCGTGATTCCATCCACGTGGTGAAAGGAAGCGAGGAGTAGGCACCCTCCATCTTCGGGATGGAAGGGGGAAAAGGGTGCACACCGACGGGTGTGTACTCAACCATACCGGTATGAGTTTCCAAGGAGATATGAGCATATGAGCATTGCATTGCATTACATGCATATCGATGATGATATTATTAAGTGTTCATGATTGAGATGATATACATGATGGGAGCATGTTATTGTTCTTGTTGTCCATTACAATATGCTTGCCGAAGTTTGAACTCACGCTTGTGTTTTATGTTGTTTTTAGGTACTTTGAGATCGGCATGCGGGACGAAGGGGTTTAGCTACACTTCTACACGTAGCTCCACCATCATAGTCTATAATTAATCACTTGGAGACATGATATTAAGAGTTGTGCCACAAACTTAATGTATGGTATAATTTAGCATGCTCGTGATCCCTTATTTGCTTCGTTATAGCTTATGAAGTGGTTGAGCGTGGTAGTATTGGCGTAATTTGATGATATGTCCATTTATGTTGATGTTTTAGATGTCGTGTGCTATGATATATCTTGCCATGTTTTTGGTATTGTGTTAATTCATGGAAAAATAAAGGAGATGCTGCCGAAATATTGGTTTTTAGCATATGTACCTTTGCTGGAATTTATGTTTAAATGTGGTCTTTAGACGTTGTGTAGCTTATGTTTGGTAGCATTCGGGCATATTAAATGCCGGGGTGTTACATGAAACTTGGCTTTATGCAAAAGAACCATATTAAGCCATCCTTGGATAGCCTACATTGTGCATAATTTTCCAGACTTGCTGAGTACTTTATGTACTCACGTGCTACATTCTAATCCTCTTTCAGAAGTGAAAGAAGCTGTTCAAGATTTCCAACGACTAGGGCGCGTTCTCCACTCGATTGCCTGTGGGCATTTGGATGGGTCGCTTTGGTGTTTTCGTCTTCCGCTATGGTTGTTCAAGTTGTTCAGCCTGTTCAGGCCGTAATGGTAAACCTTGACCTTAAGGTCTTTTCTTTTATTTGGTATTATTCTTATTTAGTTATTTGTACTCGTGATATGGTTGTTGATTTATCACTTTTGACTGTGTGTACTAGCTACTGATCTGGGACTAGTACAGAAATACACAGAGGACTCCGGATAGCCGATCCGGGGGCCCACACCTCGGCCGGCTCGCTCGATAATTACGCCGTGCGTTAATGACGCAAACGGAGCCAACAGCCGTTTAGTGGAGCGGAGGAACGGCCGTTTAGCAAGTTAATCAAGCAGCTTGATCGGACGGACATGCACGCGTTGGACGGCCGAAACGTCCATCGGGCGTTGGACCCCCCCCCCGAAGCGCCATCTCTCAACGATGTTGCTTCTATTGCATGGATAAAGCAACAATCCCTTCCTTATCCTCCGGTAAGTTCATAATTATCAATTTGCAAAGATTAAGCATGATGCCTAGGATCTGTATTGTTGCAATCAGTGATAACTATTGCAACAAATATAAAACATATTTGCAACAAAATTGAAAAGATATGCAACGATTTTCTCGGTGCAACAATTCAACATCTCTAATGCAACAAAACATAAACATTGATGCAATAAGTCAAAATAGAGATTGCAACAAATACCTAAATATTTTGTTGCAAACACTTCTTCCAATGTGTTGCATGTGAAATTTGTAAAATGTTGCAACTACTTTTTCCAAATATTGCAATATTGTAACACCATGAATTTATGTGATTCGGATACCTATTAGTCTAAACCGTACCATATCTCTATTTTTTGTGGTTTTCATCCAATTTTTTGTGATAAGTTTAATTGATAGTTCCCCTAATTTTTTTAGGATATTGGATTTCTTTTTTTGCATTTTGTTGCACATGTTAACTACAATTGTTGCACGTACTGTGTAAAAATGTTGCAACGCGTTAGATGAAAATCTAGAAATTGGACGTCCGATTCCTAGTTGCTCCCATAATATATTGCTATTAATTATGTAATTTCATTTTTATTAATATATTGTCAGTTAGTAATATATATAGTCATATACTTGTACTTGGTTGTAGATTTGCAATAATGGAGAAACAAGCTTTGCCCCACCCCTAACCTTATCGTGGCGACCATGAATGTGCTGAATGTGTACACTGTGAGGGCTGAGACAGTAGTGGACGATGATGGGGGCATGGGGCAGTGGTGCCAAGCCATCATCATCGTCCAGTGCTATCTTGGACGGTATCTCGGGGCGCACCTAGAGCTGGTATGCCATTACTGGTGCGGAGGATGGTTTCTTGCTTCTTTGCATTTACCTCTTGGTTTAGATTTCAAGAATTGAAGTGCAGGTAGTTTATTGGTGAATGATTCTCCAAATGGCATATTATTGGTAGCCATGTTGTCAGATGGGGTGAAGAATAGGTAAGAACATTTAGTAGCAGGGTCGGTATCTATCACTAATTACTAGTGCTATGTACCATCATTCCCTTTTCAGACCGGAGTCCTTCCATTTGCTGTGACGGACCGCCTTTTTAGGGGCAGTGCGAAAACTCACAACAGTTACCCAGGAAGACTAACTGTTGGAAAACAAGAGTACAATTACCTGGCAAAAGCCAATTCAACACTTTTTATTCAATATAGGGCCTAACGGCCAGGGTTTTTACAAAAGAGGGCGCAGCAGGGCCCTAAGTACATTACCAAAACACCGCACAGGCAGGCCTGAGCAAAAGACTAAGACCTCAAAACCAAACAAGATCGCCATCTACGATCTCCTGGTACGCTCCAGCTTCTTCAAACTCTGAAATGGGCGGGGGTTTTGCAAGGGTGAGTACGGGAGTACTCAACAAGTCGTACGGAACCACTGAATACTATATGTAGGGGTATTCCAAAGGATGGCAGTAGGGTTAAGTATCTGGATGCAGTTTTATTTTCAACTCATTTTACATTTGAAGCACAGACCACAAATAATAGTAAGGGGGTTCACAAGTTCAACACCACTTAATCACATTCACCAAATTTCGAAATAATTACTTGAGCTTGGTTACGGGTATCACCCCAGTTCAAACTTAACTTCATTAACCGGAAGTACGGCGTAATCGATTACCATCAATAACTCTGCAGAGGTGCTCAACTTTACCCACAAGATATCAACGACCGTTAATGCCAGCTCGAGTTTAACACACAATTTAAATGCGTGCGGCCGGGCCGAGATTATCACAGCATTTCGTTTAATCATTCCTGTTCTTTAGTTGTTAACCGATAGGTATAAAGCTACCTTGGACTCACTGTCCTCAGTCGCACCTACCGTTGTGAGAACCAGGAATGTCCCACGGACCATTCCTGTTCCACCACTCCCCCGGTATACTTCCCTGCCAGGAAGGCCGGTCCCTATTCTCCCACGAGAATAGTTACCACCAGAAGTCAAAATTATTATATCAGGAATGACTAACCTACTGAGCTATGTCGGATACGGGTCCACCGACCAGTCCGACCTGTGGTTGAACGGGAACTAAGTTCTTTACTTTGCTCAAGGGGTTCGTTAACCTTTCACTGCCAAAGATCAAGCCTTCATTCACCACTTATCCCGGCATCCCACTCAACCGGTCATCAGTCAAACCAAGGCATCAATCATCAGCCAGGGATCGAAGTTACATCCACTCCGGGATTTATCCGATTCTGTCCCCCAAACTGTAGCACTTTCACAAACACCCGAATCAGAGATTCGGCAGCATTTTATTTCCATTTTGAAAAGCATGAGCTAACTATAGGGATAACAGTAATATATCTGATAATATCAACAACTAGGGTTCCAAAGAATATAATAGGGTTCAAAAGTTTTCAAGGAAGTTTTATGAGCAATTTCGGCATTACCTAGGTATCATGTCATTCTAAAATACTGTTTTCAATAGTTCAACATACAGTAAAATAATGCGATATAAAATACTTAATACTATAACATAGCATGATTGGGATCAATATGATCAAGGGTGTACGGCTTGCCTTGCTCGGCGATCGGATCGGCTGAACTGAAATCGACGTAGTCGTTCTGAGCTCCTGTCGGGTCCAACGTCTGCTCCGGGATCTGCGTCTGCTCCTGGAACTGTCCAACGTCCGGATCTAGCGCGACAAGAACGAACGACAATAAAGAAACGAAAAACGGAAAAGAAACGGAAACTGAAAACGAAACCGAAACCGAATCGCCGAGAGAGAACGAAGGGCGAATTGGGCAATTCGGAATTTTGGGAACTCCGGATTGAGGAACGGAGGGCATTTTTGGACTCAGTGGATCGAAACGGTTCGGGTAGTGTATTTGGTGGGTTTCTGGGGCTCACGGAATTTTTCGGGGATTTTTGGGGGTTTTCTGGAATTAAAAACGAATTTTCGGAATTTATAATCGAATTATAAATCCAAAAATTGGAAAACATTGTTTGAGCAGTGTTGGGCCGGCTTTGGCTGGGGAGTTGGGCCACGGCCACGAAGCGCGTAGGTCATTGGCTCACGGCCCGCTCGGCCTCGTTCAGCGAGCGCAGTGAGGAGGGCTAGGTTCCGGCGGCGCTACGGCGCAGCGGCGCCGGATGGCGCAGCGCGCCGGACGGCGACGGCGAGGCGGAGCGAAGCTCACCCGCTGGGAGACGGTTAGCGGGCGAGGAGCAAGCGGGCGGAGCGGCTTTATAGCCGGAGAGAGAGAAAGCGGCGGCAGCTGGCGAAGCCATGGCGGCGGCAGCGCGACGCTGCTGGCAGCAGGCGCAGCGCGCGGCGCGGCCGGCGCGGCGAGACGCGGAGTCGCGGGCGCCGCGGGCGGCGGAGTGCGCTGGCGCGGCGCGGGCAGCTGGGATCATGGCGCGCCAAAGTGGCGAAACGGCGCGGCAATAGGCGCCGGAGGCGCTGGGACGAGGCTTGCCAGAGCTGGGCCGACGAGGCGGGCTGGGCCAGAGGAGAGAAAGGGAATGGGCCAGAAGGCCCACAAGGATTCGGCCCAAAACCGAAAAACGAAAATCCAAATCAAATAAAAGCAAATTCAAATCTCCAAATTCAAATTTGAACTCGAAAATTTGAATTAAACTCCAAATTAAATTCATTTTGAATTTTTGGCTCGTTTCATTCGCCTTTAGCGGCGGGCTCTTGGGTGATGCTGGTGGCATGAGGAAACCAACGCGGAGGGCAGCGTCGCCGATGTGAGGAGACACGGCCTTGTGGAGGCGAATAGAAGCCGAGGGCCCGAAGAGTTTGGTGGACAAGAGCTTAGTACTTTAAGGCCCGGATGCGGTTTCATATTCTAGTAGAAACGAAAATATTTTCAGATTCCTCATAGAAACGTTTCAGGTGGAATCAAAATCACCATCTGGAAACCGTTTAGCTAGCTGTCTGGATTCTGTGAATCGAGGTGGAACGGAGTTGAGAGCGATTCGGTCCCGGCATGGAAAAAGAAGAAACGTTTCGAGGAGAATCGTTCCAAGCTTTAGCCCGTTTGGTTGGGTTTCTCCCAGATTCCAGTAGAAACGACCCGGTTCCAAGTTGCCAAACGA